>OY757924.1:1729950-1767450 GCA_963585895.1 Sepioteuthis lessoniana | reverse complement strand
CATAATAAAACTGGACACATTTAGCAATTCAATTGATAAATTAAATAAGTTGTTTATGGTTGTTATGGTAACAAATTTTATCAATGTAGTGTTACTGGAAATAGTTCTCGTCCCAGAGTACGGCAATAGATTTCTTGACTTCTGATCGAATACAGTTTAGAAGCAGGGCATTAAATATCTTAGTCGCTATCACAGCAATGGTTTTGCTTTTGTTGTTCTTATTGATTCTTATGTCACCTTTCTTTGGGAAAGAGAAATGCAGCTTTTCGTCTATATTGTGTTTTGTTTATGTGCGGCATTGCATAATCCAAGTAGTATTTCGTAAATTTTCTTTGTCTTTAATATTTCCAGAGACATTTCGTCGAGGCATGCAGCTTTTGATTGTTTGTAGAACTGGGTCGTGTTCATCCTCCAGAGAATGTCCAAATATCATGTCTTGTTGGCCATAAATAATGAATTCCAACAGTTTATCAATTTACAGGTGTGTTTCAAAACAGATTCTTGTCTTCTCAACTGGCAACGTTTAGCTTTGTTCTCGAGGTATTTCTCCTTCTGCTGACTTCATTTACTGTCTTTCATGCTAACTGAGGTTGTTTATCTTCAACAAATTTGATTTTATTTGGCCTTGGATGTATTCTATTTGTTCTTTTGGGAATGCTTTAGTTCTTTCAAAAAGTCCGCTCCTCGAATAGAGACAATGACAGCAAGGAGACACATTAGCCCCATACCTACTTATCCGCCCAAATGACGTGCTTAGAACGTCTATTGATATAATGAAAGATAACGGTTTCAAGCTGGCAAAGGAAAGAAGATATCCTGCTCAAACAATTACGGACGTGGACAACACCGATGACATAGCGCTTCTGGCAAATACACCTGCCCAAGTCGAAACCCTGCTACATAGTCTGGAACGAGCAGCTGCTGGCATAGGTCTCCATGTCAACGCACACAAGACGGAATACACATGCTTTAATAAAAGAGGAGACATCTCTACACTAAATGGTAGTTTTCTGAAACTAGTGGACAAGTTCACTTACCTAGGAATCCGCGTCTCATCAATCTAGAAAAGCATCAATACGCAAGTAGCAAAGGCATGGACAGCTACCGATAGGCTATCGGTCATATGGAAGTCAGACCTGACCGACAAAATGAAACGCAGTTTTTCCAAGAAGCCGTTGTGTCGATACTACTATATGGATACACTACATGGAAGCTAACTAAACGTATGGAGAAAAAGCTTGACGACAATTATACAAGAATGCTGCGAACAATATTGAACAAGTCCCGGGTGCAACACCCCTCAAAACAATAGTAATACGGCAACCTACCACCCACTACGAAAACTATCCAAGTTAGACGAACCAGACACGCAAGACACTCCTGGAGAAGTAAGGACGGGCTCATAAGCGACATACTCCCCTTCACATAGACGAGCAAAGGCAGGACGATCAGTTAGAACCTATATCCAACAACTCTATGTCGATACAGGATATAGACTTGAAGATCTACCAGGAGCAATGGACGATAGAGACGGATGGTGAGCGAGGGTGAGGGAAATCCGTGCTGGCAGCACGACATGATGATGGTGGGCTTTAAGTTTTAGCATTTGATGTTTGTGGAATGTGTACTTACACGAACATTTAACCTTTAATATATTATATATATACACTAGTGGATTTATAAAATGCGCACGATTATAAATATACATGTTCGATAAACAAGCAGTTTGTCGAAAGGGTACAAAAAATGAAAAAGCTTTCTTGATGACTGTAAAATAGCTTCGTGGATTTACTATTTTCTTAGCAAGCATCTCTCCTGTTCAAAAACAGAGGTAAAAAAAAGTCGAGTGGTTTCTGAAAGTGTCCTGTGATACCCCACATGACACCCAAAGGACATGCCCATTCAGTAGGAGAAAGATTTATTTATTCACTTCCAATAGTGACAATATCATTTAAGGACATATATTCAAAGAAAAGTAAATATTTTTGTATCCAAATGAAATTTGAGAGAATTTATGAAAAGAAAATAGGTTATTAAAAAATGAATAACAAAAAGAAGAAAAAAAGAGTCATTCGTTTTCATTCTAAATATTTTCATAGGAACTTGTTTTGTCTACTTTTTTACTTAATGGTTTTAAAGAAAATACCTAAATTAGGTAACCACATTAAATCGCTACTTTTACTAAGTCATACAGCTGGCTATTCAGAAACTTGTTTGAATTGGACCCCCCCCATACAAGGTTTGATTTATGCCAATAAATTGAAGAGCTTATCACTTATCCCCTTGTCTTAAAGAGCAAGGCCCAGGTTCATTGGTTGAGGTACGTCCCAAGTACTGATAGGGACCAGGCAATTTTACCAATTTTCTCATCCATGCATTCGTGTGCGCGCGGGGGCACCCACTAAAAAAATTCGACCTTGTGTCACTTTCTAGCCGTGATAAGGACAATACTGAGGCGGTTAATTTACTCAAAATTGATATATATAAACTTTTGAAAGGCTATTTCCTCTTAGAGAGTTAATGGCTTATGATTCCCGAGCTGACGTGGTTCGCTTGATGGTCGAGCGGTCTGATACTAAGTCTAACGTAAAGTTGGGCGGGTTTCGATCCCAGCTTCAAGCGTCCTACGTGTCTAGCCACACTGAAGAGCTGTGATACAACGAAACAGTCTCTCTGTGGATGACTAAATATATCAGTTTGGTCTGGCTTTAATGTATATCAACAACTGTAGGCGATTTAATGCCAAATTCTTTATATATATATATATATATATATATATATATATATATATATATATATAAACACATTTTGTAGATATCATTCTTAAACGAGCCAAAGCTCTTTTTTTGCACAAAGTTAAATGTACCGGATATTAGCATGATGGTTAGAGCGTTCGACAATGGCCCGGGGAGAGCTGGGTTCAATCCCAGGTCGAGTCATACCAAAGACTCAAAAATTGGTACATGATGCCTCTTTGCTTAATACTCAGCATTATAAGGTACGGATCAAGAGTAAAGTGGAGCAATCAAGGGAAAGGAGTAGCACCCTTCCCCACACCCTGGTGTAGTAGCTATCAAAAAGTGAGCCTTCGGGTCACCCTCGACTAAAGGGAGACAACTTTACTTAAATGGTTTCAAGTATTTCGTCATTTTCTTTTAAGTTAATTTTCTATAATCTTAATCATCTGTCCACCTCAAAAACAACTCAATATAGAGATTTCATTAATGTTCTTATTAAGATTATTTTAAAATTTATATTTCTACTTATTAGTTTTTGATTTTGACGTGAAAGCGATAACGATATTAAAGTATATTCTACGCTTTTTAAGGAGAAATGTGGTTAAGGGAAGGGACAAATAACCAAATTTTTGGTAATTATCCTATTTACCCAACCCCTCCGCTCGGGCAGGATATGAAACAAGGTCAATTTTTAAGCAGAGTTTAACAGATTTGAATTCAGAGTTTTCCTTCTCCTAGACTAGTCGCCTCAAAAGGCTGAAGAACCTAGTCTGACCTACTATTTACCCATAGCTGGAGGGAAAATATTTGGATTCATACCTTTCCCAAGGGTATTAGTGCTATGTGAAATGCAATCAGGTTCGTCCAGGATTTGAACTCGTGTCGTCGTGTCCACATCCTGCGACGATAACCATTACACCACGGGTAAATATTAGTTGCAAAAGTGGTTCTACCGTTGTGCCATAAAAAAGTAATTTGCAGGTCACGTGTTTTTAAGACCTTTGGCTTAAACTTAAAATAAATCTTCATAATGACCATTTAATTTTTCACATTTTTATTGATACGAATGCATTTAAACCAGAAAATAAAACCAATTCACAAAAATTCAACATATAAAGAGAGTACACAAAAAATATGTAAACTCAGTCTTTCCTCTTTAAAAAAATACTTTTCAAAACTAATTGTTTTTGGTGGATATTTATGTCTTAGAGATTAAAATACTTTTTTCTCTATAAAAACGGCGAATTTTCCAAAAACAGATTTTGACAAATCGAACATAATTGTTATCTAAAAATAATACCTTGTTTCTATAAGTTTGGATAAATACATTTTAGAATTATTTTATATACCTTCAACAGTTCTAGGAATGTATCATTTAATAAATACACCAGTGATGATTTTGAAAAATAAAAACTGGGTGGGTAAAAATTAGCCTCGATTATTTTCATCGTGCCACAGAAGAAAAAAGATTCAACAGCCAAATGCATATTTCAATCTCAAAAGCTATAACGAGTGGTAGTTGTCATATCAATTGTTTTCCATTAAGGTTGAAGCGTGCAACAAAAATACTCAAGAATTTAATATACTGAATTTGTGTGTGTGTATATATATATATATATATATTTACTAATCTAATATCTACCAGTATTCACGGTACCAGAAAAAAACACAAAAAAACCTGCCAGGAACAAGAGATAAAAGTATCTCGAATCACCGCCCAGGGGAAAAAGAAAAAAATTTTGGGCCAAAAAGAAAGAAAAGGCCAACCTCGTCCGACCCCTTGAAAAAAATCAAGGGATACGCAGTCAGTGGTCAAAAGAAAACCAAAAACCCTCCGCGATTTTCGACTCGCGATTTAGGTTAATTATATGTATATATATATATATATATACACGAGGGGCATACAATAAATTTCCAGACTTTTTTCGTATGGGCACTTTTATTGATAATACACACATGAAACTAGTCCCCTTCAAAGTAATCCCCTCCGGTTGCAATGCACTTGTTGTACCATTCTAATAACTTCTGGAAGACCCCATTGAAGTCCTCTTGTGTGAGCGTGTCACTGACCTTCGTGAAAGCCTCTTTCATCTCCTCAGTTGTCTTAGAACGACCGCCTCTGGGCTTAGGGAATAACCAAAAGTCACTGGACTATAGGGAGGCTAAGGAACAGTCTTGATGTCAATTTTGGTCGAATAGTCTGTGACAAGGATGGAGTTGTAGACTGGTGCATTATCCTTATCTCTTCATGAACTCCCTTAAAACCTCAACATAGTAACCCTAACCCTAACCCTAACCCTAAGCCTTTGGCCTATCAACTCTGGTCTATTGACTTCCTTACTCCTCCCACACCTCTCATCATCCCTCCGTGCCGGAGAAACATTCGTTTCGAGTGGCTGAGACCGACGCTCCTCTTGACTTCAGAAGCCATACCCCAGTCCTACACCTTCTTTGGCAGGGTTAGGTTTAATGCCTGGTGCCTGAGACGCCTCTTTTTTTTGGAAATACCGAAGGAGCCAAGGTATTTTTGGACTTGCAGCGCATTGAACTTCGGTTCGTGCCCATCTCCCACTATAAAAAAGCCTTGTGTCAAGCTGTCTTGGTGGGGAGACAGACAAATGGTCATGCCACTGTGTCAAATCTCATTTGGTAGGGGGTCGGATGAATAGCCTTATTTACCAGGGACAACCGTACCAGGTGAGGGAGAAAATAATACTAACCAGCTTCCAGGGGGCATTCCTACTAGGCAGCACCTGCCTCCTTGGTCTGATTGGGGTAAGGGCTGGGTTTACTTCCCAACGCCTGAGGTGCCCGAAAATGAGGAATGCTGAGAGGATCTAGCATTTTTGTGACGGCCAAGCATTAATCGATTTATGCGTGTCCACGCTATAAAATAATTTACCTCAAATCTGACTTGGTGAGAAGTCGGATAAATATTTTGCAGGATAAAATTTTTCGTGTTAATCTCACTTGGTTGGGAATCAGTTAAATTCTATATTTGTGTCTGTCTTTCTCACTTCGAGTGACCATCTTACAGCACCTACACAATCTCTTGGTAATTGTTACGAGAGGAAGATGTCTCTCTTTCTCTATAAATATGTATGTGTGTGTGTGTGTGTGTGTGTGTGTGTGTGTGTGTGTGTGTGTGTGTGTGTGCTTAAATCTTCTCTATGAAAACCAGGTGTCAAGCCGCTAATATGAAGTCTATTTTATCTCATTAATTACTCAGTGTAAAAAAAAAGGTTTAGAAACTTTAATTTAGAAAAAAAGGTTAGTATTACCCCGAAAAATCTGGGAAAATGTATTCGAAACGCTTATCAAGTGTCAGAGGTTCTCAAGGATATCTGAAACTCTCAGTATAAACAAAGCAGTTACCTGTATTAAATAAATAATAAAATCTATTAATACATTCTTTGTTTAATGACATATCAGTCGTCGTGGGTTATTCAATACCAAACACATCCGAGGTTTGGTTTGGTTTCTTTGTTTAATGGCATATCAACCCTTGTCGGTTATTTAATGCCAAAGTTCTTCTAGAAGAACAGTAGTGGTACTATTTAATCCACAGCTGGGAGGATAAGGGGGTTCATACCTTTCCCAAGGGGATTTGTCCGAAAGTGAACGTAATAGCGCGATTGGGGTACGAACTCACTCACTACGATTCCGCTTTAACCATTATACCACAAGGACACCCCCCAAACACATCCTAGTAGAAGAATAATAGTGGTAGAATTTAACCCATACCTTTCCCAAGGGTATTAGTCCGAAAGTGAACATAATAGGGTAATTGGAGTTTGAACTCGCTTACTACGATTCCACAGTCAAGCACTTCAGTCTCTGCGCCACAGGACTTCTCGACTCATCCTTTTATACGAATAATTATCCTAAACTTTAATAAATGATTAAAAATTTTTTTAATAATGATTATCTCACAACCTAGATATAATATGAGAAAGTACTACCAGTTTGACTCCTTTAAATACTAATAATCACTCTAAACTGTTATAAAAGCAATTCTACGTCACTAATTTTAATAATGTCCATCTTGCAACCTGAATGAAACATGGGTAAATATTATTTACGAATAAGAAACCTTAACGTAAATAAAAGCAACTTTAGTTCCTTTATTTTTTTTTCAATTATAACCATTTTATAACCAATAATAATCCTAAAATTTTATAAAAGGGACTCTACGTCCTTTCTCTTTAATAATGACAATATTATAACCCGGATGTAATATGGGTAGTGGTAATAATAATCACAACCTAATAAAATGAATTTTTCCAGCAATTACCGAGCATTTTTTTAATTCACTTATTTCTATATTCATCTTCGTCCCTGTCTAAATTGCAAAAAAATTGTTATCAACAGTGTACGCAACGTTTACGACTTTTTCACATTTGCCATATTGAATTTCCTCCTCTAAACAAGATCGCTAGTAACTTTAACAACTCGATAACCTCATATTGTTTCTAGCTTTAGTGACGTACATGTACAATTTCAAGTTATAGCTCTATACATGGCATTAGAAATCAAAACTTAATGTTGAATAGCGCTAAAACAAGTTATCATTGAAAAGAGAACCTTTTCTTTCCTGACTCTAGTTTTGGTATTACTTACAGCCTCTCTCTCTCTCTCTCTCTCTCTCTCTCTTATACACATTAATTTCTTTTCCTTTTCTTCTCTCGTCCCTTTCATTTTTCCTTGTTTTTCTTCTTTCTCTTTTTTTTATCTTACACATAAATGAATATCAAAAACAAACCCAAAATATTTTAATCTCTTTCTAACTTTGTAACAAGAGACGCTGCTATCTCCACTGGAATCTGCAGATCCATTAAAAAAACACGAACTGCCTACTGAAAATAATATGCAACGAGTCAACTAAACTGAAATAAATTTTTCGTCTAGTGATAAACAGTAATTTATGATTGTCATTAGAAGAAGAAGAAGAAGAAGAAAAGGACCCTATTTTAGTTGAATGAAGTTTGGGTCTGATCGAAATGATCGTACCTGTTTTTATTACACATTTCATGTGCAATCACAGATCTCCAACCGTTGCTGTTATCCGACATGTTATGTACACATATTGTAAAATAAAATTGCCTCTTTATTGTGGACAAGTTGACTTTTAATGTTAGCACTTTAGACATAAGATTTTTTTTTGAGTCAAAGCTAATAGTTGCTTGTCGGTTAGGGATTAAAATACTCCGATTGCAGTGGAGTAAAACCATCGCTTAAGAAGGAGTGTCCTGAAATGACACTAAATTACATCCGGTAGTGAGACTTACTCGAGACATCAGCTGTGTTTGTGAGACATAGAATAGGCTGACTGCATCCCTTGCTGAGGGTAATACCTTCACCTAAGAAAGAGTGTCTTGGTTTGGTTTGATTGGGTTTATGAATCATCAACCCTTAAAGGTTATTTAATGCCAAATCGTCTTTATACATATATATCAAATATGTAATTTGTAAAAACATTTTGTTGATAACATCTTTAAACGAGCCTGAGCTCAGTTTATTTGCACACAGTTAAAGGGTTCCAAGTATTGCTACATAACAGTCAAAACTTATTATCTGTCATTTGTTGGCAAACATAGCTTGTAGGTATTCCTATTTTTAGATGAGTTAAGAGTAATTCATTCGCACACTAGTATCACTATAGTCTCTACAGTTGAATAATTTCAAATATTGCTATCCAACACTAATTATTTTATTCAATGTTAATCATTTGTTTGTACACAGTGAAATGGTTACAAGTATTGCTATTTAACACTAAGTATTCGATTCATCACTATTCATTTATTTGCACACAGTCAGATAGTTCCAAGTATTGCTATTTAAGACCAATAATTCAATGTAGACAAACCTTTAAAGAGTTTCAAGTATTGCTATCAATTACTAACAATTAAATTAAACAATCAATTGTTTACACACAGTTAAATGGTTAAACAGTTCAATTTCTAATAATTCGGTTTAACGTGTCATTTGTTTGCACACAGTTTAAATGTCAAAACCGTTCTATTTGACCCATAGATAGGACCCTGTCAGATGCTGCCACTCCTGGCCAGAGTGGCCTTTGAAGCAATAGCAATGAAGGGGTACTCTTCATTCCTCAAAGCTCCAGCATTACTGCAGCCTCACCATCAGATTGTTTAGTGTCATATCCAGAACACCCCTTGGGAGGGGGGTCTTACCCCCCCTATGTAGAGATGCAGCTGGTGTATTCTACAACCCCTGCCAACTGCTGGAGTAATCAAAGAAAAAGCTGTTATGATTTGGCAGCCTTGTCGACGGGGCTTTGAATAATACAGGTTGGCTGGTTGGTTGGGTTTTATGGCATATCAACCTTTGTCGGTTATTTAATGCCAAATCCATTTTAAAACAAATAATCAGGTCTATTTCAAACAATTCAGTTTAATATAAGTACACAGTTTAATTGTCAAAAACATTTCTATTTCAAGCTATTCAGTTTAGTCAAACAGTTCTAATTCAGTTAAGTATAAGTATAGATTTTGTTTACACACAGTTAAATGTCAAACCAGTTCTACATAAAACAATTCAGTTTAGCATAAGTACAGTTCCAATGTCAAAAACATTTCTATTTCAAACAATTCAGTTTAGACAAATAGTTCAAATTCAAACAATTTAGTTCAGCATAAGTACACAGTTTAGTTCTATTTAACCCATAGATAGGACCCTATCAGGTGCTACCACTGTGGGTCAAAGTAGACCTAGGAGTGATGGTAATGAAGGGGTATTCCGCATTCCCCAAAGCCCCAGCATCCCTGGAACCTCACCATCAGATTGTTTAGTATCATATATCCAGGACACTCGTTGTAGGGAGGTGTTTTACCCCTCTGCAGAGGTGCAGTCGGTGTATTCTACAGCCCCACCGACAGGGCAAAGGATATTCAGAGGTGAAAGACCCCCCCCACAAAAAAGTAAAAGGAAAGGTATCCTGTGTGTGATACTAAACTGCATCTGACTCGGGCTGATAGTATCTATTAAGGACCCATCCATAGGCCACTTAGATCACTTTTGAAAATCATTACGTAGGAATACTTTATATCATGTAACTGTGAGTAAATTATTTGTATTAATAATAATAATAATAATAATAATAATAATAATAATAATAATAATAATAATAATAATAACTTAAATCTATAATTGTTTACTAAGAATTATTATTTACGTGAAACCATTTAACATTGTGAAAAAAAATGATTATCATTTAATAGAAATAATTACTTGATATCATATAATTGTGTATAAATTATTAGTATTAGATAGGAATACTTGAAACCATACAACTGTATGCAAATTATTTCTATTTGATGGGAAAATTTGATTTCATATAACTCACCCACGGAAAAAAAACTCTTCAGAGATAATCACACATAAAAAAAACCCCGTAGATATAGACAGACAATGTACGCGATTCCATTACCTTCAGTCATAAAATAGTCCTAGACGGGTTGAAATGCCTTTAAAATCATTCAATACAGTTACGATCTTCAACGAAAAGGAATAGTTTTTATTAGATTTGGATTGGTTTCTTTGTTTAATGGCATATCAACCTTCGTGGGTTATCTAATGCCAAAGCCATACTTCTTGAAGAACAGCAATAATGCTGTTTAACCCATAGCTGGAAGGATAAGGGGGTTCATGCCTTTCCAAAGGGTATTTATCCGAAAGTGAAAGTAATAGTGCGACTGGGGTTCGAACTCATTTACTACGATTCCGCAGTCCATCGCTTTAACCATTGACACCACGAGCCCCCAACCCCAGTTTTCATTGATATAAATGAAAAGCATTTGTATTTAGCATAATTAGCCTTCGAGCGTAACTTTCAAAACAAAATTATCATCAGATTCGAATATGTTTCTATTACTGAAACATCATAATTTCTATTTGTATTATTAAATTATTTAGGTTAATGTCAACAAGAACTTTGTTTATAAGTATTGACTTTAAAAGTTTCTTTTTCACCATTTAGCAGCAGCAGCAGCTGATATGAAAGCTGAAGAACGCTGTGTATATTCCCTGACTAAAGTCACTACCCACATTTATTCTGTATTTTTTGGAAAGTATTTACATTTTATTGTGGAAAGAGATTATCATATTTACTCAACCCCTCCGCTCGGGTAGGATATGACACAAGGTCAATTTTTTAAGCGGAGTTTAACAGGTTTGAATTCAGAGTTTTCCTTCTCATAGACTAGTTGCCTCACCAAGGCTGAAGAACCTAGTCTGCCCTACTATTTACCCATAGCTGGAGGGAGAATATTTGGATTCATACCTTTCCCAAGGAAAGAGATTATAGTGAATGGAATTTGGCCAATCAGATGAAGAGATTTTCAAACGTAATTGTTAGCTTACAAGTTTCAAATGTTCATTACAATAAATTCACTGAGTTCCTCAACTGAAATAAAATAATACGTTAAAGTTTCTAAATAAGATTTTCATTCTGTACAGTATAGATTTTTTTTTCCTGTAAGTAGTACCTACCATGTTTCATATGAATATACGTCACTGATAAATTAGTTCTCACTAGACATCAAGAGAATGCAAGTCTTCTTTTAAATAAAGAAGAGTTTTCCTTGATATTTTCCTCAAAACAGGCTTTTAAGAAATTGTCAGAACCAGAGGTTTTCGTTTATTTTAGCGCACGGACCACAGGTTGATTACAAGAATTACTGTTTATAAGTGGCCACTCATCACAAAACTGAACTGGCTAATCGCTGTTTGAATTTCAGCGTGACTTGACCGTAAATCAAACCAGAAACTTAATTTAGTTCAAGGTGGAGGCACATTCAGCCTTCGAAGTATATCCGATCAGCCATTCACCCAACTTTTAACATTTTTTCTTCGCTTTTTGATGGTAACTGTGGAGAAATACCATTCTAACTTTCGTGTCCGGAGGGAATCCAAGTTAAAGATTTTTTGCTTGCCATATCCTCAATTTCTATAAGAGCCACGTACTTCCATCTGGATAATTCCCCAAACTTATCACCCAGATCCAGCCTGTTTGGCACTTCATACTGCTGTGAACAGTTGTTCTCTAAAATGAAGCATGCCAGGAGTACACTGCATTCACAACTGTTAAATCATCACATGTCTAATGTACTTTTTTGTCAACCTTTTCATTTAATCCAGATATTATATCGTTTTGCTTGGGTTGGTTTCTTTGTTTAATGGCATATCAATCTCCGTGGGTTATTTAATGCCCAAGCAAACCTTGTAGAAGAACAGTAGTGGTACTATTTAACTTATAGCTGGGCATAAGAGGTTTCATGCCTTTCCTATGGGCGTTTGTCAGAAAGTCAATGTAATAGGGCGACTGTCGTTCGAACTCGCTTATTATGAGATCATAGTCGAGCATTTTCGTCCCGGAGGATCTTTTTTTTTTATTACAAAACATCAAATGACTTACTTATGAGTTATGATTGTTACTTTTTGAATTTTTCTCTTTTTTTCTTTGTTCTTAATAGATCATTATCGTAGACTGACCGCAGTTAAGCTTGGTGACTCTCGAGCTGAAAAGATTCGGGACTTTTGGTTGAGTTGATTTGGAAACATAACGGTTATCGTCATAGGAAAGGGAATAGGCAACCAAAATTCTAAACGAGGCTGTTTCTCTTTGCGCTGATACTTTCGAAAGGAAGGTATGAAACCATCGATTCCCTCGAGCTATTGGTAACTCTTACGGCAAGCTGGATTCTTTAGCTTGGGTTAGACTACCTGTGTTGGAGAAGAAAAAAACCCTCTAAATTCAAATCAGCTTTACTCTGCTTGATAAGTGACCTTATGTCGAGTTTTGCTCGTTTCGGAGGGATTAAAGAAATAAGGGAAATAAAATTGCAGGGAAGATTAGAAATCATGGAACAGGAAGATATTGTTATATCTTATACGGCACAGTTGTCTTTTCAACAAATCTTTCCACGTCCAAGAAAGCTACAATTGATTTTCAATGAATTTTTGTTGAGCATTTTATGCCATCGAAAGTGTTTTGTTATTAAGATGATGAATATGTTACCTACCTTAGTTATAATAAACGGAGGGTTAAACCAAATAATGACTATTAGTTCACCCAGGGCACCTCTGGTGGTGTAACGGTTAGCAAGCTAGACTAGCAAACCTACACGAGTGAGTTCGATTCTCATTGGGCGTCCCATTCATTCGGCCTTGTGCCACATCGAAGCAAAGAGCTTTGTAAATTACTTTAGTTCACCCTTGCTAGCTAGGGGTAAATTGTTGAGCAGACTGGGTTCTTTAATCTTGGTTAGACAACCAGTTTAAGAGAAAGAAAACTGAATCCAAACCAGTTTTACTCACCTTAAAAACTAAGTATTCATCAAATCTCTCCGCGACGGGCAGGATTCGACACAAAGTCAATTTTTAACTGGAGGATAGCTGGTTTGAATTCAAAGTTTTCCTTCTCCTAGACTGGTTGCCTATTCAAGTCTAAAAAAGTCAGTCTGTCCTACGAGTTACCAATAGCTGGAAAGGAGAAAGAATAAATGGATTCATGCCTTTTTAAAGCGCAAAGTAAAACGCAAACAGCCTCATCCTGGGTTTGAACTCTGGTCTCCGATTCCATTTCCTACAGCGCGCCTCGATGCGTTCTTTTAAGTATATCTATTTCTCAACCGAATAGCAAGTTGCTTAGAAAATGGGGAATCGCAATCTCATGAATGTAGAGATTGTTGCATGAGTTTTTAAAGAAAGTGATTTTTTTTCTGTGTTCGGTGTCATACAAACTTCAGTTTCGTCTGTCTGTTTGTCTGTCTGTTTGTACTCGCGCGCCCACTTTTCAATAACCTATGTCAGCGTTAATCGACGTGTTTTGTGTAATCCGAAGTAATTTAACCAATCCGATTATGAATCATATTATGAGAACCTAACGATTAAATTGATAACACCAGGAAGATTGGTAACCCCCAAATCTCCCGCGGTGTGAAATTAAGTTTTAATTGCAACAAATAAAATTACTTACAAAAACCCGGATTTATCTGCAGGGCACAAAACAATGCGAACAATGTAACCAGCTTAAACACTGAAGTCCAAAAAATAAAAATAAAATTAAAATAAAAAAAGGAAGAAACCCGATATCCTTTTGTAGAGATCTTTCTGTGACAATTTAAGAAATTTTTCTCAGGGTTTTTTAAAAAATTCATCTATTCAACGTCTTACTCCAGTTTATTGTGGTTTCTTTTTATCCGAACAAACTGGGTCGATAAACTCTTCGTTATTCTTACTATTTTATAAATAGTTTTATCGTTACCAGTACAAATACAGGGTAGAAAAATGGTTTAATGTATTTAGACTATTGTTGGATCATTTTATGGCGAGTATTTGTCGCTGCCTCCCACCAGACACGACTTGACACAAGGTCAAAAGCCCGAAGGCCAATTAAAGTGGGGATAAAGGGGAGGGGAAAGTCGGGAACGAGCCGAGACTCGAACCCTGCTTGTCTGTGCTGCTCATCGGCTCACTTAGTGCAATGTGAGCCTGATGAGGCAAGCAGTTTCACGAACCCAAATGTGGGTCCGGGCACGTATGCCAGTTTGCAGCTTAAACTAGACGCATGGTCTAGTGCCGTACAAGGGGGACAAAGGAGACAAAAATGCAGCTCGCCCACCCGAAGGTAGCCTAGTCGAAACTAGGTGCCTAATTAAAGGCCCTAAGTCTGCCATTGTTCCTTTTCCAGGGCCACGCTCCGAACCGAAGTCCAGAACAGGCCCCGGGGCGCTCTCCAGGAGCTCGCCCTTGGATCATTTTATGCCGAAATCAGTTTAACAATTGTGTTCTATTATATACGAAACAAAAAAAAAAGTATCTTCATAACCATTTTGAATAAGTGAGGACGTCGTTCTTCGTAACGATATCACTTCTTTAAGTGTAAAAGTAGTTCAAAATCATTTTGGGTTCGTTTATTTTATTTGTTTAATGTATATTAACTCTTTATGAGTTATTCAATGCCAAAATTTGATTCATTTGACGTCGTCGTTGTTGTTGTTGTATAATAATGATGATAATGATATGTTTGCACACAGTTATTTTGTATCAAGGTTTGGTTTGGTTTCTTTGTTTAATGGCATATCAACCCTCGTGAGTTGTTTAATGCCAAATACATCCTTGTAGAAGAACAGTAATTATACTATTTAACCCATAGCTGACGGGGGAATAAGGGATTTCATATCTTACCCGAGTCTTAAAGTCTAAAAGTGAACGTAATTGCGCGACAAGTGTTCGAACTCACTTACTACAATATTACAGTCCTGCACGTTAGCCACTACGCTCTTCGTATCAAGTATCGCTATGTAATACAAATAATTTATATGGTTTCAGGTATTCCTATCTAATACAAATAATTTATACTCAATTATATTGTTTCGAGTAAATATTCTTATTTAATAATAATCATAATTTCTTTGTCTCCAGTTATATGGCAGCCTAGTCGGCTGGAGGTCTTAATACAGGTAAGACCCTCCCTCAACGATTGTCTTTCTAAACCATCTGATGGTGAGACACCAGTCCTGGAGCTTTGGGAAAGGTGGAGTTCTCCTTTGCGGCCATTTCTCCAAGATCTATTCGGACCCGGAGAGACAGTACCTCATCTCTGGGTCAAAGAAAAATATTTAATCCTTCTCTCTACTTGGAAACATTTAACTGTGTGTAAACAAATGACTGATGTTAAATTGAATTATTAGTATTAAATAGCAAATAGTTGGAACCTTTTAACCAAGTAAAACAAATGAAAAAATGTTGAATAGAACTTTTTGTGCTAAATGACAACGCTTGAAACCATTAAACTGCGTGCAAACAAATGAATTCCGGCTCGTTAAAAATAACGTTACATACAAACTATTCATTTACAGATCACATATATTTAATATATAAAACAGAATTTGGCATTAGATAACCTACAAAGGATTAATATACTACAAAACATAACCAACCAACCAACCATTATATGGTGTCAAGAATACATTTTTATACAAATAATTTGCTCATATTCATGTTTTACGGTAACTATTCAATATCAATAATTTTCGAAAATTTATTTAACCAATAGATGAGATCTTAATAAGTATTACCACTCCGGTCAGAAAGGCATCTCGGGTGGTGTAATGGTAAACAAGCTAGACTAGCAAACTTTCATGAGAGAATTCAATTCTCATTGGGTGCCACATTAATACGACCTTGTGCCACATCAAAGCAAAAAGCTTAGTAAATTACAACCACTCTGGTCAGAGTGGATCCAGGAGTAATTGATCGGCTGGAGCCTTTCCGCTCAGTGTGTAGTTTTGCATCATATCCAGAATACTTGTTTGTTGTGCGGGGTTTGAGGTTTTTTTTATAATCCTTGCTGAAATGAGGTTGAAAAAGAGTCTATTGACTAAAATAAAGTCTTATGCTCTTTATTTTAAAACATGTAATGGTAGGAAAAAGCGGAAACAATAATCTCAGAGTCCCCGGCAGATAGACGTCTTTTTCTTTTTGTCTCTTATTTGACTGTTCCGATAAAAATAACCTTCTTTCTTCTTTGTCATTGACACTTTTAACTTAGACTCTCAGCTCTAGTCTCTTGCATTATTATTTCCCCCGCATAACGCTCTATTTTGCAACGCAAAGGGAATAATTGAGGGTAGACAAGAAATTCTCTTAAGTTTCCCAGTCTGCTTTAGACAATGAACAGCCGTCAAAATGTCAAAAGATATATAGTAAAGTTGTCTCCCTTTAGTTGAGGGCGACCAGAAGGCTCCCTTTTCAATAGCTACAACACCGAGGTGTAGGGGAGGGCGCTACTCCTTTCCCTTAATTGCTCCACTTTACCCTTGATACGTACCTTATATTGCTGAGTGTTAAGCAAGGAGGTATCAAGTACCATTTCTAAAGTCTTTGGTATGACGCGACCTGGTATTGAACCCAGGTCTCCCGGATCATTGGCGAACACTCTACCCAATAGACCAATGAGCTGGTAATAAAAGATATATAAAACTCTAAATTTCGCTAAGTTCAACATGACTAAGTTCGTGAAATCAAGGCAATACACTAGAATTGTAGTAAGGGGAGAGAGAAAGAGAAGGAATGTGTGTGCGTGTATAAATGTGGGTGAGAGAGAAGCGTATTCGATGCCATAAAAAAGCTTGTAACTTTCCACGATTGGCAGGTATTTTATTCAACAATAAACCTAAGACACTTACGAATCGTCAAAAGAAATCTATGGAAGTGATCTTTAGCAGTCAAATCCTCGGTTGCATTGTGGTAAATATCTCTATCAAGCAAAAGATGCCATCTGATTTCTTTCTTTTTCATATATCTGTGTATGAAAATGTGTCCACGTGTGTTCTTAAGTCTGTACACACTTATATAACTCCAAGTATTCAACGGTTCAGTCGGCTGGGGTAGCAGAATAGGCTGACTGCATCTCTGCGGAAGGGTAAGACTGACCAAACGAGTGTCTTGATAAATGACACTAAACAATCTGATGGTGAGACTTCAGTAATGTTGGAGCTTTGGGGAATGCGGAGTACCCCTTTATTGCCATCGTTCCCAGGTCCACTCTGACCCGGAGTGGTAGCACCTGATAGGGTCCTATCTATGCGTTAAATAGAACTAAACAGCGTACTAATGCTAAACTGAATAGTTTGCAATGGAACTATTTTTTATATTTGACTGTATGTAAACAAAAAACTGTTCTTATGTTAAACCAAATTTAAAAGAATAGAATTATTTTTGACATTTAAACTGTGTATTTCTATTAAAGAGAATTATTTGAAATAGAACTGTTTATATGTATAAAAATGGATTTGGCATTAAATAACATACAATGTTGATATGCTATAGAATCCCACCAAACCAAAGTATTCATAATAAAAGAATTCTTGAGAAAAGGAATTTGCTCACAGTTATATGCCATCAAATATCTTACAAATAATTTATATAGTTTCAAATATTCCTATCTAATACTTATAATTCATACATAATTATATGGTTCCAAGTAATTACTTCTATTTAATAATAATCATTTGTTTGCATACAATGATAGTTTCAAGTATTCCTATTTCATACTAATAATTTACTGACAGTTATATGGTTTCAAGTAAAAAATTATTTTCAAATAGGTGTATTTGACCAAAAAAGGGGATCCTGACAGGTACAACCATTTAGAGTGTGAGTGGACCTGAGAGTAAGGGCAATGAAGGGGTACTCCAAAATTAGCAAATATCCAGAACTGCAGCCTCACCATCAAATGTAATTTAATGTCCAATCCAGGATATCTCTATTTTTGCGCAGGGGTAGGTTAATCTTTAGCCTTTGAAGGGGTGCAGTCAGCTTATCCTAAGCCCAACCAACTGGGTTTCCTTTCTAAAACTGATAATTTAAATCATACAATTGTGAATAAATTAACCAATAAGAATCAGTGTGGGTTATTTAAAGCCAAGAAAAAGCACTGTAAACATAGATTCCTACTGCTAGTTATAAACAAGATTTAGTTTAGTTTGGTTTCTTTGTTTAATGGAATATCAACCTTTGTGGGCTATTTAATGCAAAAGCCATCTTTGTAGAAAGACGGTAATGAAATTATTTACCCCCCCCCCCCATACCTGGTGGTGCGGGGACGCGAGTTCGTGCTTTTCGCAAGAGTTTGACTGAAATTCAACGTAATATCGCAACGGGAGTTCGAACTCGCAGTTCGCCTAGTTATATATAAAAATATGAAAAGGTTTTTTTTTTAATTTACAAAAAAAAAGATTGGTTTATCTCATTATTTTATGCCATGGTTTGTATTTTTTTTTCTTTTATTTGCTCATCAATCTATTTTCTTTTTTAAGTTGATTGGTTCCATTTTGACGAAGTTTCCCCTTTTGCACTTGGAATGGGGTGCTCCCGTTGTGCAGTGGTTAACGTGTTGAATTTACGACACTATATTACGTTCACTTTCAGATTCATTACCTTAGGAAAGGCACGAAACCCTTATCCCACTCCCAGCTATAGGTTAAATAGTATCACGGGTGTTTTTCTACATGGGTGGCATTGGCATTAAATAACCCAGGAAGATTGATATGCAATTCAAATAAAGAAACGAAAGAAACCTCTTAGCTCTAATTAATTGCTATCAATGATTGTCATCAAAATTCCATTTCTTCTCTTGTTGATATTAATCAAAGAAATATGTTCCAAATGTCATTGTCCAAGCAAATGATTGATCTCTTACTCTTGACCAGCAGAGTCGTGATAGTCCAAAGTCGTCGTGACCAGCAATGATTTCTGTAATGACCTCCGGGTAGACGTGGCTATTTTTAGTCAACTGGTTTGCCGAACTAATTCTCTCTGGACGTCACATAAAAGGATTTTGTACCTAATTTACTCGGATCTGTAGTTATTTAAGTCAGTTGCCAAGTGATTGAGAAATTTGAGTGTAACATGTTTCAGAAAGGCATGCGATGAAATAATATCAACATCGGAGGACGTTTACAATGAGGCGCGCTTAGCGTAATTGTTATCGGAAGAGGGAATGAGATTGGCGGTCCTTATTCAAATCATGAATGTGGCTGTCTGTTATTCAATTTCGCGCCAGTATCGTTGGGAAAGGCATGAGTCCCCTTGTTTTGCCCTCCATAAGGCAGACTGGGTTCTTTAGCCTTGGTAAGACAACCAATCTACGAAAAAGTAATCTCTGAATTCAAATAAGGGCTTCAGAGGATGATTTTTTGTTATTAGAAATATTTGCCAACGTTAAACTTTTCGGTTTTTTGACCTTCATCAGGGCGTTTCAGTAATAAAATAAAACAAAAAAGATGAGAAAGATTTAAAACATTCCACTTCCGCCGATAGAACTCAGTTTCAAGTTTTGTGATGCAACTAACGTTCTAGAATTTTTATCCAAAAAAAAAAAAAAAAAAATCCATGTCTCTCTATTTATTTTAACATTTAGTTTGTTAATCCGTCTTTATCGGTGTTGATCTTCGTTCTACAGGGTGGAACGATAAAACTGTCGCCCAAGAAAAGACGACGCGATTCCATTTCCATTTAATGAAAACCGGTTTTCTTTTTTTTTGTTGCAAACCATCTACTAGTTGGCCAGTTGTGTACAAATCCCAAGAGCGATAGGAGCCTTCTATCATGTCTGAAAGTGACACAATGTTCAACGAGCGAGATCGGAGATGCGCCGCTGTACATCTCATGCTCTCTACCGATCCAAGTTATGACAGCCAGAACCATCCCTGGATTGCCACGAATAACAGGGACGTGCCCAGGGTAATGAAAACAAAGTTTCAGGCTACGGTTAATGGTCTTTGGTGTGGTTTCAAGTGAGGGCCACATCATGCCACCTCACATCTTCGAAGTCAGCTTGAAAGTCAAAACCAAAGTGTACCTGGATGTGCTGAAGAGTGTGGTGATCCCCTGGTGCAATTAGGTGGCCTGTGACAGACCCTGGGTGTGGCAGCAGGACTCGGCGCCGGCCCACAAGTCCAAAGAGACCCAGGCCTGGCTTCAGAAGGAGTGCTACGACTTTGTATCCTTCTCTCACTGGCCCCCCCTTCGCTCCCTGGACTACTTCGTTTGGTCATACGTCGAGAACATCACCAAGATGACCTCCCACAACACCAAATGCAGCCTGATCGCCGCCACCCGCCGAGTATTCGCCGAGCTCCCACCGGCGCTTGTGGAAAAGGCATGCTCCTAGTTCCGGATCCGTATGGAGGCGGTGATTGAAGCTGAAGGCGGCTACATTGAATAGATGTTAGCTCTACTATATAATCAAGTTATCTGAATTGATTTTTTCAATAAACGTTTTAAAATAAAGCTGTCGTGTTGTTTCCTTTAGGACGACAAATTTATCGTTCCACCCTGTATATATATATATATATATATATAGAGAGAGAGAGTTGGAGAAATCCGTGCTAGTAGCGCGACTTGATGATGGTCTGTCTATTTATCTATTTTTCTTAATATATATAAACGGTGAAGCTGGATTATTTTTGATAAGGGAAATGGATAGATCTATCGAAGAATATTCATAATCGATAGATACGAACTAAAAGATGTAAACATTAACTCAGAGAGATTAGATATGTTATACATTTTTTTTTAATGAAAATTTTGGATGGCAAAGTTACATTACACAATTTCGAAATAGAGCGTTACAAGCAGAAGTGAAATTTATAAAACTTTCTAATCTTTTTCGTTTCATTTAGTGGCTTACACGTCCTTATGAAGGTCTAAAAAACCGGAAGGTTTTACTTTGGTAAATATTTCTTCCAATAAAATCATTCTATGAAGTCCTTATGTTTTTTCTTTTCAATACATTTTCATTCTGAGAATTAATTTTTTTATTTATTGCGGACTTTTTGTCCTCATCTTGGTAGTTTTTGTGTTGTTTCTTCTTTCACTACGTTCCGGCCAAATTTCACCTCTGGCCTTCTTCAGGTGATTTACCGCGACCTCGGATAGGAATGCTGAGTCTTGTAAGCGTATCCCCAGTAATTACTGCCTTCCATAGTTGTTGTCTATCGCACCACGAAGAAACAACACAAAAACTACCAAGATGAGGACAAAAAGTCCGCAATAAATAAAAAAATTAATTCTCAGATTAAGAAGCCTCATCTCAAAATGATTCCAATTAAAGACAATTACATTTTCATTCTGTCTGATTTATTTCTAGTTTTTTTTTCCCGTCTATTATAGTTTGCATTCTTGTTGGGTTCGGGTTCTTTGTTAAATAGCATATCAACCTTTGTAGGTTATCTAATGCCAAAGCCATTCTCCTAGAAGAACTGTAATGGTACTATTTAAGCTGGGAGGATAAGGGGGTTCATGCCTTTCCCAAGGGTATTTGTTCCAAACATTCTTGTTGGGCTGCAATCGTTGAAAATGAAAGGATTACTATTTTGATGATAGTATTTAAATACATTTAACTTATATTTGTTTTTATATCCTCCCTGGTAAGACTTAATTACTTTCTGCACATCCTAATATAATCTAATTCATAACACACACACACACACACACACACACACACACACACACACACACACACACACACACACACACACACACACAATATCACTAAAACCAATTTAAATCTCACCTTGATTTGTAGTTTTTATACTGTCATCTTTTCACTTGGGGATTGTACCCATGAAAAAACATGAATCCAATTATTCTTCCCAGATCTGGGTAAATAGTAAGGAATACAAGATTCTTCAGCATTGGTTATGCAACTAGTCTAGGAGAAGGAAAACTGAATTCAAACCTGTTTTACTCCACTTAAAAATTGACCTTGTGCCCGATCCTACTCATGGTGGAGGGGTTGGGTAAATTCAGACATAGATATTTGATATTATCACATTTACCAAGCCCTCAGCTCGGGCAGGATATGACACAAGGTCAATTTTTTAAGCGGAGTTTAACAGGTTTGAATTGAGAGTTTTCCTACCCCTAGACAAGTTGCCACACCAAGGCTGAAGAACCCAGTCTGCCCAACTATTTACCCATAGGTGGAGGGAGAATAATTAGATATTTAATATTATGATCGATAGACGTTAAGGCCTCTTCGCATAGATATAAACGAAGGGGATTACGTTGACATATGAATCCTCTTTTATCATTAGGCTAAGGAATAAATCTTAGATTTAATCTACACCCCCCCCAAATAACTCTATAGCTCAACTAGATTATATATTCATAAACAAAAAGTGTGTAGATAGCGCCATGAGCTGTGAGGTATACTCCTCTTTTGAAGGAATATCTTCCAATCACAGAATCATCACGGCAAAGATACGCCTGAGTCTACACAGAAATAAGAAACAGTCAAACCAAAACGTTAACCCAGGCCCTTATTTACCAATAGAGATATTAGTAACAAATGTACGGTAATTGTAAGAAACAAATTTGACACGCTTCTGGAAATATCTGAAACACACACATACCCCGAATGACGCGAATGACGAATGACAATCGTCACTACAGAGTGCATACCAACCAAACCAAAGAGCCAAATGTAGAGAGTTCGAGCAAAAAAAACATTTCGAGGCTACATTATTGTTTGCAGATTTCTACCAGGCCTTTGATTCCCTACACAGAGAAAAGATAAAACAAATACTTGTAGCTTAGGGTCTCTCCAGAGAAACACTATTATAGTTATAATGATGCTTTTATGAAAACACGAAAACAATTGTTCACTCACTAAATCGAGGCAGAAACTTCTTCGACGTTGTTTCTGGAGTTTTGCAAGAAGATATAAGTAAAGTTGGCGACCCAAGTCGAGAGTGATCCGAAGGCTCTCTTTTCGATAGCTACTACACCGAGGTGTAGCGAAGGATGCTACTCCATTCTCTGGATTACTCCACTTTACCCTTGATCCTCACCTTATAGTGCTGATTGCTAAGCAAGGCGGCATCAAGTACCATTTTTTGAGTCTTTGGTAGGACTCGACCTGGGATTGAACCACGGTCTCCTGGACCATTGGCAAACACTCTACTCATTAGACCAATTGTCCATTTAAGAAGATATATTATTTCTTAAGATATACATATTATTTGTTCATAATCTGCCTAGACTACGTACTTCGAGTGTCGATAGATCTAATACAAGAAATGACTTTATGCTAAAAAAGACCAGAAGCGGACAATATCCTGCAGAGTCTTAGACAATGCAGATGATCTAGTGCTTCATGCAAACACACCTGCCCATACCTAATTCCAATTGTACTGCCTGGAGCAAGCAGCGGGAGCCATTGGTCTCCACTTAAAGGCAAACAAAACGGAGTACATGTGTTTCCATCGAGAAAGAACCATCTCAACTCTAAATGGTGGTCCTCGAAAATTAGTGGACAAAACGTACCTCGGTAGCAACATCTCTTCGACTGAAATTGATGTCATTATGAGCCTAGGAAAGGTGTGGGCAGCTATCGATAGGTTATCGATCAAATGGATGTCTGCTGTCAACGATAAAATAAAACGGGAGTTTTATAAGCTGTGGCTGTGTCAATATTATTATATGGACGTTGACAAAATGCATAGAGAAAAATCTAGATAGGAATTTCATAGGACTGTTACGTGCTGTTTTGAACAAATTCTGGAAGCAACAGCTCACCATACAGTAGTAGAACGGTGATTTACCTCTCAAAAAAATCTTCTCCAAAACCGTCAAAGTAAGATGAACAAGATATGCAGGACACTTCAAGGACGAGCACATCAGTGACGTTCTTCTGTGGACCCCAACTTTTGGACGCGCCAGTGTTGGCCAACAAACAAGAACTTATTTACATCATCTCTGTGCGAACACAGGATATTGTTTCGAGGATCTGCCGGGCCCGATGGATTATAGGGACGGACGGAGAGAGAGAGTGAGTCAAGGAAATCCGTGCTGTCAGCACGACTTGATGATAATCAGCGACTGACGGATTTATTGATGTTGCAATGTACAATAGTGGCGAGCTTAGTACACATGAAACTGGCAGTCAAATCATTCTAGAATAATCGCGGTAAATTCATCGCATCAGATTAATTGCACTTATAATGTAGGGTTTCTCCAACCTAAACCCTTGAGTTCTTTTTATTGAACCCTTAAAAGCAATGATAAAATTCTGAATTTAGCCACGAATATTTTACCTGCAATAAATTTACCGTTGGTAATTTAACCACACGTGAATTTATCTAACTCGCTATCAAATGGAATATTATTAACTATTGCGCTACAGTAGACGCCCAATTACACCATGTCATGAATTTCTGTTTTTCAATTTCAAGGTATATTTTATCACGAATTGTATAAATGAAAACGCCAAACAAATGGCGTCAAATAAAAAAAAAGTTTAAAAAACCCCCAAAAAACACAAAAAACACAAAAAAAAACTTAGAGTAACAGCTTGCTTTCATATTGGCAAATAACCAAATTGATATTAACATATAAATTGTAAACCATAACACTGCAGATGTTAAGTACCTAATCTAAGTTACTGTCAAGGGTCTGAATACAGTTAAGACAGAAAACTATTAAAAAAGAAACAACAACAAGAAAAAACAAAAACGATTTATTTTAAGTTATTCGACCTAATAGCAGTAATAAAAATAAGAAGAATCTGGGAACATGTGGAGAGAGAGAGAGACGAAATAGCAAATCCAATAATAAGTGAACGCAGCAAACAGGCACAAAATAAATATAAAACAGTCGTGAGTGAGGAGGACGGGTTATCCTTTGGGAATTGAGCAAACAACTAAATTTTGACGATGCAAACAAATGGTATGTGCACAAACCAGAATCTGTTTAAGAAAATAAGACACACAAGAGTCTCTGAGATACAGAACCGATCATTCAATCCAGAGAGTCAGACCTAATTTTTAAAAATTAGAAGAAAAGAACTACTTAACTAAAAGGTTTTGCTGTTTCAACTAACCACAGAGCGAAAATAAAGAAAGCAAAACCCTGGATAAATATCTGGATCTTGCCATAGAGCTGAGAAAGTCGTGGAACATGACGGTAACGTTTATACCATTTGCAGCTAGAGCACTTGGAACAGCCCCCCCCCCAAACTGCGAAAAGAGACTATATGAACGAGATTAGAGAAAGAATCAAAACAATCTAGCACATAGTTCTGTTAAGATCGGCTTGAATACTTAGAAGATTCCTGGAGAGCTGAAGTAACTTGAAATTCAGTGAAAAAAACATCAGTTAAAAGTTGGTTTGAAAAACAATACGTAAAAAATAACAGGTGAAAGTCATTTAAAACAGTCATAAAAATATGGAACAGTTATTGTCAGAACTGAAATGAAGTGCGTAACAAAGAGCCCATATGGCCCTGGTTTACAATTTTAGGGAGACCTATTCCAGACACCCACCCAGTTGTTGGGGTTTTGAATACGTTGAGTGTATCTCCTGAAGAGGGGCAAGCCCTAGAGAGAGAGAGAGAGAGAGAGAGAGGGGGGGGGTCTCGAGTATGATACTAAACTGAATCTGAATACGTTGAGTGTATCTCCTGAAGAGGAGCAAGCCCTAGAGAGAGAGAGAGAGAGAGGGGGGGTCTCAAGTATGATACTAAACTGAATCTGAATACGTTGAGTGTATCTCCTGAAGAGGGGCAAGCCCTAGAGAGAGAGAGAGAGAGAGAGAGAGAGAGACAGATGTCTCGAGTATGATATGAAACTGCATCTGATAGTGAAGATTCCGTTTTGGAGTTCTGATTTAGTTATTTTGTTTAATGGCATTTCAATCTTTGTGGATTATTCAATGCACAATCAATATATTCTATAACCGTAACCGACTAGGCTGTAGAGTTCTGAGTTGTGTGAAGTACCCCATTCATTGTCATTACTCCCAGGTCAACTCCGACCTGGAGTGGTAGTATCTGTTAGAGTCTTATCTTTGGGTCAAATAGATGTGTTAAAAAACGATTCACATTCGATCGCCACACTTGACGTCATAAAACTATAAGTCATTTTATTAATAATCACTTAAAGCTGTATTTGTTAATAAAGATTACAATTTGTTAATTGTAACCATATAACTGTGTGCAAACAAAGGGCTATTATTAAATAGAAATAATTACTTCAAACATAATTACTAGTATTAGATAGGAATACTTAAAACCCTACAACTGTTTGCAAGTTATTTGTATTAGAAAGGAATACTTAATATAACAGTGAATAAAAAAGTTCTGAAGAAACAACTACGCAAAAAATGCTATATAAACTGTCACGTGGTCTGCCACTGAGAGGAGAGAGGTAAGATCAATTTCCCCTACCCCTCTGTGTTTGAATTAACAGGCCCCAAAGTTGACCATTAAAAGAGGAATAGGAATGTAGGTCAACTCCTCGGTCTGCCTGTTGAACGAAGTAACGAATTCAGGTCAGAATGAAAGCCAAGAGCTGCCTACACTCTGTGACTGGGTGGACAGAGAAGGTGATACAGAGGTCAGTATAATAGCCCGAATGAATAGCATGACAGGGGAAGGTGGAGGAAGAAGAAAGAGGCCAAATGATTGGCCAGAACTCTAAAGCCGGAAGTAGTGCCCTTTTCGTCAGAGGAAATAGGGAAAAAGAATTTCAGTTTTTAGGACGGAGGTCGCCGTGAGAGGACGTGCTGATCTGATGCCAAAAAAAAACTCCGGGCAAGCTCACCCGTGGAAAGGATTCAGTTCTGGGACAGCAGTCATCGTGACAAGATGTGTTGAAGCTGCAGTCAAAAACTCCGGGAAAGGAAGCGAAATAGAGTTCTTAGACAGGAGATAACAGATGCCTTCAAGCCAAGCTCTACAGAACCCCGCTAGCCCGTGAAAGAAAAGAAATCTCAGAAGAAATCCGTCGAAAAAGCTAAGTAAACCTTAAAAACGTTTTCTCCCTCCACCCTTCCTAAGTATTGCAATTATATGCCCTCTCTCTCAATTTAAAGAAAGAAGCATATAAAGAATTATATGCATTAAGAAAAGAAGAGAAATAGAATGAGAAGATTCATTTCATAAACTGTAAACGAATGGGTGGACTTAGCCACCTTTTCAAAGTTCAAGAGTAAAGAAAGAAAAGTACAAAGAAAAGAAAAGGAAAGAAAGAAGAAAGAAAAGAAAAGGGAAGAAAGAAAGACATTTGTGTTTGAGACTGTGTGCTGACGAAATATAGCCGGCCCCTATAAATATTTGTTTGGACCTCGACTATTAAAATTTTGGTTATATTTTAAATGTTCCCTCGTTGAAATTTATTTGTTGTGCTATTTACCCAGCGAGTTGCCTTGTTTTGCATGTATATCTTTTTCAGCTTCATTCGCTTCAATTTATTCTCGCTAAATGTCCTATTCGACTTTAAAAACATTGCACGGGAAAATGGAATCGTCGACTACAGTAAATAATAATATTTTATCTCAACCTAGGGGGTAGGAAGACGAAGTGGCCTGGTGGGTGTGTGTAAAGTGAAATTTGGAAACCCCTTTGCGATGAAGGGGTACTCCGCATTCCCCAAAGCACCAGCATTACTGGAGCCTCACCATTGGTGTCATATCCAGGACACTCGTTGAATGGGGTCTTACCCTTCAGTAAATGTGCAGTCGGTGTTATATACTGCTCCCCCACCCAGCTGACTGAGCCACAATATCCTTGGTGCAAGCCTACTGTCTATAAATCTGGAGGTAGCATGGGTCATACCCTTTGAATTGGGATCAAATGGTGGATCAGTATGACTAATTGTAAACATTTAAAAGAAAGACCCTAAGGAACTTTATTGAACAATTGGAAGAATAATGACCAGGAGGATGGATCGAAAATCGAACTAATATTATTAAATATTATTAATATTTAATGTTTATTTCTTCCAAGCTGCGGTCGTGTCGATACTGCTATATGGATGCACTACGTGGACACTAACAAAACGGCTGGAGAAGAAGCTAGACGGCAATTACACAAGAATGCTGCGAGCAATATTGAACAAGTCCTGGAGGCAACACTCCACAAAGCACCATCTATACGGCCACTTACCTCCCATCACGAAATCTATCCAAGTTAGACGAACCAGACACGCAGGACACTGCTGGAGAAGCAGGGACAAGCTCATAAGTGATGTACTCCTATGGAACCCCACATATGGCCGAGCAGAAGCAGGACGACCAGCTCGAACATACATACAGCAGCTATATGAGGATACGGGGTGTAGCCCTGAAGACCTGCCAGAGGCGATGAACGATAGGGAGAAGTGGCAAGAGAGGGTCAGGGATATCCGTGCTGGCGGCACGACATGATGATGATGCTATTTTCAAGTCTGATAAAATTCAGAAACAATGTGTTGAGATTTTCTCATGAAACATTTGTTTCAGATTGATTTGAAGCAGATCGGGTGAAAGGGTCTAAAAAAATGTCAGTGTCGAAAATTGAAATAAGATCTCCGATAGATGAAATCGTAATTCTGGAAGAAATCGGCCGTGAAGTTGATTCACCATGTATAGCGAGAAATACATATGAGAATGGAAAAATAGAATCAGTTTTGTTCAGGCCTCGAAAGTGAGAGAAAAGGTCCACTCCATGCAATTAGCGCTTTGGGTTTGTCAGTTTCGCTTAAGTCTGTCCCGTAATAAGTGAACCACACAGATAAACCGAAAAGAACTGGAGAAAGGGGTCCCTTTCTGTTGGCAGCGAACCCAAAAAGAAAATTACTGTTAACACACGCATACCCAGAAATGAAACAGAGAGAAAGAGAGAGTAACTTTTAATCGTCATTTTGAAAAAAAGAGAACTTTGAAATATTGTTTTCGTTATCATTAAATAAATTGTTGTCGTAGTAGGATAACTTTTCAGCTACGGATGAGCAAAGAAAAATCAACGAGCAAGAGGAAATTTACCATGAATATTAGAAAAATTATTCGATTTCTTTGGATAGATACACAACGTCTTAAGAAGTGAAGCAGAGATACACCTGTATTATTTATATAACAGTCTCAATTATATTGGTCCCGTGACAGGAATATCTGTCATAT
The DNA here is from genome assembly GCA_963585895.1 of Sepioteuthis lessoniana. Taxonomy (NCBI): domain Eukaryota; kingdom Metazoa; phylum Mollusca; class Cephalopoda; order Myopsida; family Loliginidae; genus Sepioteuthis; species Sepioteuthis lessoniana. Next base: position 1,738,243 of record OY757924.1, on the reverse strand, counting down.
TGATATCTATCCTAGAAACCATCTGTTATATTGATACCTTGAATAAGAGATTGAACGTTATATCAATATTATCATGGAAACGTCTACTATTTTGATCCCGTGACCAAGATATCGATAGCATACCGGGTATCCTTTGTTGTACTGTCAACATGAATATTTGTCCTCAAATAACTCTTCATTGCAAAGGTGACTTCCGTCTATTCAATTTCCACAAAGTTATATTTCTCAGTTAAATTTATCTTGTTAACCAACTTAAGAATAATTCAAATGCGCAACAAATTCCTAACCAAATTTTTAAAGAAGCATCAATAACATCATAATATACTTGTAAGTAGATGAACGATTGATTGATTTTTACGTCAGGAGTTATTTTATGCAAGGAAGTTAAATTGTACCTTTATTTTTGCATTTTCTTTTTGTAGTTTCTAAAGAGATTTTTTGCACGTTGTTATAAAATATCTAATATTCCAATATAAGATTGAATAATTTATACAGTTATATGGTTTCAACTAACTAATACTAATCCCGATTAAACAATAATCGCTCCCAGAAACTATACTGAATACAAATCATTTACAGTTTTATAGAATCAAGTATTCCTGTCAAATACAAACAATTTTTAAAGAAATTTATTTTACTGATAGATAGGACGCTAACAGGTACAACGATTCCGGATTAGAGTGGATCTGGGAGTAATTGCCATGAAAGGGAACTCCACAGACACCAGAACTCCAGAACATGGCCTTCACCATCAGACGCAGTTTAGTGTCATACCAAGTGGGTGGTCTTACTCTTCTGCTGGGTATAGAGACAGTGTATATTAAGCCCTGCCGCCTGGGCTGTTCTAAGCACAGAACATCATATACATTATTATGTGCTTGTATATATCCAACCCATACATGAATCATATAGATCTTGTAAAGAGTAGGAAGGCGCTACTTTTCCTATCTGGTTTGGTCTGACAGCTGTTTTGGTTAAAATTTGGCTTTTGTGATGCAATATTCTAAAAGTGAAAGCGATAAGGTTTTTTCCCCAGCAATAATTGATGTAATAGATGTTTTTAGTGCGTGCAAAAAATTCAGCTTAACGTTAGATAAATAAACTTTTAAGATTTATAAAAGGGATTATTCATAGCCGGCGGGCCTTTTCTTATATGACAAGTGTGAGCTTGACTTTAAGATGAAAGGTCTCGTTGTGGAATTTCTTGAATCATGTATAAATCTTAAGATCTGGACGATTTTACTTCGAACTTTAAAAGACCTAAAACACTAGAAAAACATTTTAATAACGAACAACTCTTTTAAAAATAAATAATCGTATCCAGTTATACATTAGTTTTATATTTGTGTTTGATAAGACTTCAACGTTTGGACGATAACAGAATCATAACTTATAAAAAGACATCTTGAAATCTTGACGTAAATTCGTTCAAAATTTATGACCACTGAAATGCACGTCGACCTTCAGCTTAAGTACTAAAACATAATTTTTTACTGGTAGACTTTTTATAAGGAGCTAATAAAAAAAATAACGAAAAAAAGCAAACCCCAAAAAACAAAAACAAAAACAAACAAAACAAGATACAGACTAGCAAACAAAAAACGAAACAATAAACCCCCCCAAAAAACTCCATCTCTCACCACTCAAGAGAATTAATCTATTTTTCTTTCTTTCGTAGTAAAAACTGTTTTTGTCTCTAAAATCGGTGGCTATTTAAAATTTTGTTTGCAAGCATAAACAAGGGTTGGAGACATTTTGTCGCGTCAACAGATTGAATAAGTGGTCATATTTCATGGGTTTTTGACGCATGTCTTCTTGAAGAGCACTCAAACGTTAAGTCGGGACTCTTAGAAAAATCATCACCGAACATAAATGAACAAACAACGTTGGAGATGTTCTCTTAAAAAATTAACTATTATTTTCTTATTGATATCTTATGAATTTTTCCTGAGATCAAGAATCTAATTTCTTCGCGTTTTCTTTTTTTTCAATCTGAAAAATTTGCGGAATAACCAATCAACTAATGATAAAGAATTTGACCTTTGTATAATTTTAAGTAATCAAATCGGACAAAAAAAATGAAATTGGAACGTTAGACCAGGCTTTCTCAAAGTAGTCCACATCAACTCCAAGTAATGAATAAAATTTAGTTTGGCTATCTTTTATAGCATGTTGGTTATTTAATGCAAAATCCTGTTTATACATATATATATGTACAATTTGTAGGTAACATTCTAATTTTTAAACGAGTCAGAGCTCATTTGTTTGCACATAGTTCAATGGTTTCAAGTATTGTTATCCAACACTAATAATTCTATTTAAAATAAATCATTTGTTGGCGCAAAGTTAAATGCTTTCAAGTATCGTAAACGATTAGATAGTTCTATTTGACCCATAAATGGGACTAACAGGTAGAACCATTTCAGATCGATGTAGACCTGGGAGTAATAGCAATGAAGTGGTACGACCCAAACCTCCTCGTTGTGTAATGGTTAAAGCACTGGACTGCGGAATTGTAGTAAGCAAGTTCGAACTCCAGTCGCACCATTCACTTTCGGACAAATCCCCTTGGGGTGAAAGGTACGAACACCCCTTATCCACCCAGCTATGGGTTAAACAGTACCACTACAGTTCTTCTAGAAGGATGGCTTTGGCATTAAATAACCCAAGAAAGTTGATATGCCAGGTTTAGAGACTCGTTAGTGGTGGGGTGGATTCTGTCTCTCTGCAGAGGTGCAGTTAGCGTATTCTACTGACCCAGCCAACTGGGCTAGGATAGAATTTAGGCAGGAAGTTTTGGGGGTCACGGGAGGTAAATTTGTTAGTTTGTATTTTTAAATCCCTTTATAGGAGGAAAACAAAAAAATCGCTGGATTATGAAGACAAGTTGCTAGAATAATGTACACATAGCAGAATGCCTCATTGGGTGAAATGGCCAAGAGTGATATATCGTTCAGATACGACTCGTTCAAAACATACTGGTCATTTAGATAAACAAAAGATCTGGCTCTGACTGAAAAGATTCGGATCTTTTCGACAGCGTTCATGATGTATATAATTATATTTTCAGAAAAGAAAACATTAAAAGACAATCATATTTTCAGCAAATTATTCCATTAAAATACTGAATTCTAAAATATCCATTTTTATAATAGTTTATGGAAATGTTTTGAGAGAAAAAAAAGATTTAATGCGAAGAATAAAAATATAGAGTGAAAAAAGAAAGAAAAATTATAAAACTGTAAAATCAAAAATACAATCCCTGAAATTTTAATTCTTATCCGTGGTAACAGATTTTAGATAAAATTAAAATATTATCAACGAACCCCCACCCCCCAAAAAAAACAATAAATAACCCTCTTTGACTGAAGAGATTGGTATCCTCATTTATAAGGTCAGTTTCAAAATTACTTTGTATTTGTTAGTGTGGGTATTATCATATGATTCAATATTCCATTTTTTAATATCTTTTCTTATTTTGTAAAAATTTATATCTTGAAACCGATAACATTAAAAAAAATCAACCCCACTCATCATAGCATCCAGGGACTAAAAAATGTAAGTAATATGCAATTAATTTATTTGGTAGTGAATTGAAATTAAATTTGGTTACAAGGTGTCGTCAAGTAAAAAAAAAATTGAGAAGTCCTGCTTAAAGTAAGACATTTAGTTTCAATTTTTTTTCATGGAATCCAAATTTTCCGATGCCATCACGAAATTCCAAATTAAAAAGATCTGTAAATACCATATATACTTGTGTAATAGTCGATTTCATGTGTAGCTTGACCCTTGATATATGGTCCTAAATTAAATCATGGAAGTAATTTTGCTACCAAAAAATTCCTATAAAGGTCAACGCCATTTTATTTTGGCGTAAGAAATTAGATTTTAAAAATTCGACCTAAATCCGCAATGCTTAAATCTTACCCAACATTTCGCTTCTCGGCCTTTTGGCCAGCGAGAAGTTTTTTTTTATCCTTCGGTCTCAGGGGGCCTTCCCCCCAGGCTTTTACCTCCTCCGGGAGGGTTGGGTTTATCGCCCGGCGCCTGAGGCGCCCCTAATAAGGGGAATGCCGACGGGGCCGAGGGCATTTTTGGAAACTGCCGGATGCGTGTGGGCTACGGCCCTGCACCCGGACCCACCATAAAAAGGCCTTGTGCCATACTTGCCCGTTTGGTGGGGCAGGCAACAAATAAAATCTTACCCAACATTTACTTCCGTCGGGAAAACTTGTTTGGTTGTCAGAATAAAAGAAATTTGTCGATAATATCCCGCATAATTCAAGCGAAAAAATTGTTATATCATTAATAGAATAATTATTTACATTGCCAAGTTTAATTTTTGTAGATCAAGTGAGGATCGAATTCATTAGTCAGTATTTATAAACTTTAACATGAACTTGCTAATCCACATTTATTCCTGTAAAACATACAAAGTCTAGGGGGATTAAGGTCATCATTATTTAACGTTACATTTCGCATTAATTGACCCAAATAATCTTCATTATTACTTTAATCATAATTTTACAAACGCGAATTTTTCTTTTCTCTTTTTCTCAGATTAGTGAGAACTACAAAGTTGAGAGGAAAGGAAATCTCTTTTTATAACATCGGTCTTCTAAAAGAAAGTCGATGGTTCACCAGATAACACCTGTCAAAAGGGTGCGTTTTCGAAACAATAAAAAGGAATGTGTCGTTGAGGCGAGACATAGAATAGACTGTTCTACAAAAAAGAGAGGGCTTAAGACTCGAGGAACTGTATCTCCCTTTTGTTGTGTATAATTAAAAACTGCTTGGGTCTAATCTGCCTTTTTTTATTCCTTGTACAACGTTTTCTTCTGCACTCTTTACACTCCTATTTACGTAGTTACTGTGTTAGCTTTATTTTTGAATTATTGTGGCCAGTAGCCTTTTTGACAGATGGACAAGGGTCACCCGTTTGTTGAATAAATTTCGGAGATTCTATTTTTTTCTATTCTTAAGCTTTATTTTCCCGCCATATCTGTGTAGTTTAGAATATGCTGACTGTATTTCATTGAGTGGAAAAAACACTCCTCCCCAAAAGAAGAACTCTAGGTATAAATTTAACGACATCTGATGGTGAGGCTACAGTTCTGGAGATATAGGGAGTTTAGAGTACCTTTTCCTTGCAATTACTCGGAGGTTTACCGATTCGGAGTGCCATCGGTGGGTTAAATAGAATTGTATAAAAGTTGTTAGTATTAAATAGGAATATTTGAACCCACACAACAGTGAACTAAATAATTATATTAGATAGGAATACTTGATATGATATGAATGTGTACCAAAAAATTTCTTGAAAACAACGATACAAAAAGTAAAGATAAATATAAAATGTGCGCAATTCCCTAACATCAAGGTATAGAATTACCCTAGACAGATTAACGTGCCATTAAAATGAATCAACCGGAAGCTTTCTTTATCCGCTCTCTGTGTTATTGCTCATCGCTATCCTGAATTTTGCTGTTCGGTTTTTTGAAAGAAATTTGGCCGTTACTATACTGAGTGTCATGCTTGGAAAGTCTCTAAGCAGTGAAACTTTGAAAAGGGGGAATTACCAGTTTGTAATTATAATTTCGAGTACTCACTAACATTTCCGAACATAAAAGAATTTAAGAATGTCTAAAAACCAACAAGAAAAAAAAAACAGAGATAAAGAAATTAAATCATATGTAATGTTGCATGACTTTCAAATACAGCTGCATAGTTTATTTTATTGTTTAAAGCTGAAATCAAAAGTTTAGTAATTAGTTCATATCTTAGTAACGGAATAAGAGAGAGAGAGAGAGAGAGAGAGAGAGAGAGAGAGAGAGAGAGTCAACCCACGCCAGTCGGATAAGAAAAGAGACCATGTGTGGATGAGCGATCAAAAGATTTGAGGTCTACAAAAGACAAGCCTCAAAGTTTAGCTACGATTCAGAGGCATTTTCTCGATAAATTTACTGTTAATTTAAGGAGATTTTTTTTAAATTTACAAGAAGGTGAAAACTATTTGATTAAAGAATTAATATTTTTAATCATATAAGTTTGGTTTCGCATTGATTTGAAGTTAAGAACAAATAACTTGTCATTTCATTATTATTCATTATCTACTTTGACGCAAACAAATTGAAATTCTGTAAGGAATCAAGTATTTTTGGGATATGAACACAGACATGACTGAACACAGACATATGTCTATAGAAAAATACACACGTACATAGATAGAAATACACACACATAGGGACATTCAAACACATACGTATAAACATATACACATTTACATACATACATATGAATAATTATATATACATAAATATATATATATATATACAAACCCAAAAAACACATGCGTGTATATATATATATATATATACGAACACAAAAAACATGTATGTATATATATATATATATATACAAGTATATATAATTAAAAACACACATGTACATATTCATAAAACATACGTATACACACACACACACACACACACACACACACACACATATATATAGGCAAACATACGCATGTATCTCTCTCTATGTATATATATATATGTATATACATACATCTATAAATGTATAAATATATACAAACATATATATATATATATACACACCGACAAGTCCATATATATATATATATATATATATATATATATATATACACATACATAAATACATCTCTCTCTCGATATATATATACACACATACATACATCTTCATATATATATATTTTTGCACACACAGACACACACACGCACATATATATATATATATATATATATATATATATATATATATATATACACACACATCTATATATATATATACACATACATACGTACACACACACCTATATATACATATACTCACATACTTTCATTCACATCTCTCTCTCTCTCTCTCTCTCTCTCCACACACACACACACACACACACACATATATATATATATATATATACGTGGTGCTTTCAATAAGTTTCCAGACTTTTTTGTACGGGCATTTAAAATTGTCGAAGACTCTTGAAAATTCACTATGTTATTGCTATACATCTTATGAGATGACTAATTTTTATGATTTCAGGTTCAAATGAACAGCTACAGCAGCAATTGGAATACACACTACTAAAACCTGATTGTCACAGATGGTGAATTTCAAAAATACAATCTGGAAGTGAGGACACTTTAGAAGAACGATATGCAATAAAATTGTGCTTTAAACTTGATAAAAATTCCAAAGAAACGTATGAAATGCTTCAAACTGGTTTTCAACCATCTTGCATGAATCGAGCATCAGTTTTTGAGTGGCATAAGAGATTCAAGGATGGCAGGGTGTCTGTGAGGGATGATGAGAGGTGTGGGAGGAGTAAGGAAGTCAATACACCAGAGTTGGTTGGCCAAAGGGTTAAGATTAGGGTTAAGGTTACTATGTTGAGATTTTAAGGCAGTTCAGGAAAAGATTTCATCGGAAGAGGCCAGAACTCTTCAAATCGGGTCAGTGGCATTTCCACCAGGACAATACACCAGTCCACAACTCCATCCTTGTCACAGACTATTTGACCAAGATGAGCATCAAGACAGTTCGTCACCCTCCCTATAGCCCAGACCTTCCCTCCTGTGATTTTTGGTTATTCCTTAAGCTCAGAGGCTGTCATTATGAGAAAATTGAGGAGAGGAAAGAGGCTATGACGAAGGTCATTGACACGCTCACACAAGAGGACTTCCATGGGGCCTTCCAGAGGTTGTTGGAACGGTAGAACAGGTGTATTGCAGCCAGAGGAGATTTCTTCGAAGTGGGACTAGAGTTTCTTGTGTGTACTATCAATAAAAGTGCCCATACTAAAAAAGGCTGGAAACTCATCGTATATATGTATGTATATATATATATATATATATATATATATGCATATATATGTGTATTTATATATATGTGTGTGTGTGTATATATATGTATATATATATATATATATTCGTGGGTATACATATATATATGTATATATATACATATATATATACGTGTATTTGTCTATATTGTGGTGTCTACGTGGAAATTGGTGTGAGAAAAGCCTCAGGGTAAAGTGAGAAGGAAAGAATTCTCAAAAGAACAAATTTCTGCGATAACACATTACAGTTAATATCTTTCCACGAAACAGGATATGCTGAAGCTCCTTCACCCAACCATCCCTACTTTTTCTTATCAGCTCCCTAAAATCTTAGCCCATGCCCATATGAAAAAAGTCTGGAAACTTATCGGATGCCCCTCGTATATATATATAGGGTGGAACGATAAAATT
>OY757924.1:1637450-1724950 GCA_963585895.1 Sepioteuthis lessoniana | reverse complement strand
ACAAATGATTACAATCAAATCGAATTACAGGTGATAAATAGCAATACTTGAAACCATTTAATTGTGTATAAACAAACAGGTTTCATATTTTTAAAAAATAAAGTTACCTACAAATAACATTATATAAACAGGATTTGGTATAAAAAAGCCCACTAATCAACACACATACATATATACATTTACCTAACCCTCTGCACGAGCTGGATGGGACACAAGGTCAATTTTAAGCTGAGTTTAACAGTTTTGAATTCAAAATTTTTCCTTCTTGACCCATTGCCATGCCAAGGTTGAAGAGACAAGTCTATCCTACTATTTACTCATAGCTAGAAGAAGAAGCATTGGGTTCATACCTTTTAAAAGGGTATTAGCGTTATGTGGAATGCAAACAGTCTCGTCCAGTATTTGAACACGTGTCGCCCTGTCCATTTTCTATGACCTTAACCATTGTCATATATATATATATATATATATATATCAATTCTGAAAAAGTTAAAAACAAGATTTTAGATGATTTTGTTTTCCAAGCTACACACTCTTCATATTTTCCCTAATTAATCGCTAAACTAAGTCAAGGTTATTATTTATTGTATCAATTATAAAATGATATTTAACAAAATCATCTTGCAATTCAATGGCCGCAAATGGTCCTCTTCCGAATTAGATGCTCAAATAGAGTAGCGATATGCTTGCATTTAGTTCTAACCTCTGATGAAACTGGGATAATTTGATTCCACCTGTCATACTGATGATCAAAAATTATCAAGAATTGGCAATGATTCGTCGAGATAAAGTTTAAAGATCGAGACAACAGTCTTACTTTATGATTACGTTTCATAAATGTGACCTCATATATAAATAATTTGTGGTGTATGTACGAGTGTCCGCAGAAAAGTTCAGAGGCTGATCATTCTCATGAAATGTGACCAAATAAGGTTTATTTTTTAACAGTACCCCTTGCGGTTCACACACTTCTTCCATCGGTATTGTAGTGATTGGATCCCGTTGGTAAAAAAAAAAAAAATCATCGGCGGCAGATATGACGTTAGCCTATGTACTTTTCAGCGCCCCCTCTCTGAGCGTTTTGGTTAAATCCTTAAAAATACCATAGACATTCCAAGTATACAAGATCTAACTTCCGAAACCTGAAACAATCAAGCGGTCAAACAGCAAATATTTCAAATATTGGGCGGATGTTAAAGTTTCTAGGGGTTTTTGAAACTTAAAATTAGTTAATAATTATTATGGTTATCGTTGTAGGAAATAATAATTAGTGATAAGAAGTTGTTTTCGTTTCACTTCACGCTGTAATATGATGGCCGAGGGATTTTGTTTTATGCCTTTGGGTCTAGTTAGGCTGAGAACCTTTCGGCTCAGTGCATGGGTTACTTAGGTGCAACATTAACACAGGTGTTCACGGGCGCGCGCAGAGCGGACGTGTCACTCAGAGATGTCACAATGGCCCAGATGGGAAACGGGGCAAGCACGTGCGAATGACGTCACGCACCATAGTTCGCGGAGGATTTAGGGATTTTGAAAAAGTTAGTGAGTTGAGTTGAGATCAGCCTCGGAAGAAAACGGTTGACTTTCGCTTGCTCGCAGAGGCCTTGGGCAGGTGTCGCACGAGATGAGGGGGAAGCAGATGAAAAAGCCAGAATAGAAAGAATGTGTATCTCTCTCCTTATGTCGAAGAACCTTTAAACTCAAAGGTAATAAAAAGTTTCGTACCTGATCTAAGAAGTCGTAAGCGCTTTTCGTGTTTCGAGATTTCTATGTTCTATCTTTATGGACATTCAATGTACGTTTCACACATGGCCATATCATGGCTATGGTACAACGCTATTTCCCTTGGGAGAGGCATGGTTCTACCTCTTCCCTCACTATGAGTAAATAATAGAGCACACTGGTTTAGTTTTGTCTTGGTTAGGCAACCAGTCTAGTAGTTCATCTCTGAATTCAAACCAGCTGTTCTTCGCTAAAAAATGACCTTGTTTCGCTTATTGGGATTTGCACTAATGCCCTTGAGAAAGGTATCAAGCCATCTGTTTGATCCACAGCTATGGGTAAATAATTGGTCAGATTAGGTTCTTTAGCCTTGGTTCTGATAATATTCAAATCATTTTTCATGATATTTCCAGTGTTTAATTTCATCTACATTATTTGCCTTTTACTTCAGTGATTTACAGGATGCATTTATGGCGTAACGGTTATCGTCGTTGACATTGAATTTGGCGAACCAAGTTTAAATCTCGGACGAGAATGCTTGCGTTTGACTTTGCACTGATTCCCTTGGGAAAGGCATGAATCCACTTGTTCTCCCAACCAGATATTGTTGAACAGTCTAAGGTTTTTAATCGAGTCAGTCTAGAAGAAGGAACATTTTGAATTCGAACCAGCTTTACACCTCTTAACATATCCTACCCGTCATGAAAGAATTGGCTAAATACATACATCATCTCACTATTTTCTCGATATTCTGTGAATTTATGCGCGACCTAAAACTCTCTTTATGAAAATAAGAAAACCTAACTTAAATAAGATATATTTAGTTTGGTTGGGTTTGTTTGTATTTTATGGCAGATCAATCCTTGTGGGTTTTCTAATGCTAAATCATGTTTCATTCTCTCCTTTGGGAAAACACTTAAATCCGTCCGGATACACTCTGAACAGTATCAAATACATCCTGGTAGACACAGCGGTCTGTTTCATACACTTACGTAGAAAACAAAGGATTAAATCAAGTCACAAAATACAAACACGGACTCAAATTAAGCAAACTCTTTAAAGAGGAACCGACACTTTTCTAATCAATGATCCAGTATACCACACATATTAAATTCGCTGCAATTCAAATAAATAAACAAGGCAAAATCAGTAATTACACTCTAATTCAAAATTGATGTAGAATGACTATATTTCGTTTAATGGACAAACACTTTAACAAAAACATATCCGAGTAAGTGGAACGGCAAAGAGAAATGCTACATTCTTTAAAATAGAAATAAAATAGATATAGATGCATATCAGCATCAACTAACTACACAGCAACACATATCAACAATTTACTTCCTACTGATGATATCACACCGATTTCCGGAGGATTTCTTTTTTTTTTCGTCAGATGAAGAAGAAAAGTTTTTTAGAAATATTGCGAGAAAACACTTAGTTCTAAATGCTCCCACTGCCACGGCCTTTGATATAATTATACTAGAACTTTTTCAATATCCTCGTTAAGATATTTGAGATTATTTCTTATATATAAGGAGGGTGAATCGAATGTTCCCTTTTCAATAGCTAACGTGTACTAAAGTATTGCGAAGGGCGCTAGTCATTTCCCTGGATTACACCGCTTGCTCTTGATCTCTAACTTATAATGCTGAGTATTAAGCAAGGAGGCATTTTTTTTTATTTTTGGTATGACTCGATCTGGGATTGAACTCCGGTTCCCCGGATCATTTGCAAACTGTAAACATTATGCCTATATATATATATAATTTTAAGTAAAACTTAACAGATGAGTTCCATTATTAATTTATTTCAACAGTCTTTTTATAAGATCGTATCTTCAGATGAAATAAAAGATATTATTGGAGTTTTCACCGCAAGACCGGAGTGTATATATCACATTACGTTAGACATTTAAGTAATTATAATTCAATTAAATAAAAGCAAAGCAGGAACTTATTATGCTAACCGAATATAATCATCCAATATATATATATATATATATATATATATATAGTTTAAAGATGACAGCTAATAAAACGAAATACACACACACACACACACACATATATATATATATATATATATATATATACAAGCGAATCGTTTGTAGGTAACATTATTTTCAAACGAACCAAAACTCATCCGTTGACACAGTAAAATTATTTCAAGTAATAATGAAACAAATAATTCTAAATGGTTTCATTTTGTTTGCAAAGATCCAACTCTATCAGACACAAAATATGTGAAGAAAAATATCAACAAGTTTTTTATTGAGTAATCTATAAACATTTTTATGGTCATTTCTACTTTTCCTTAAAGCTATTTTTCCATAAAGGATATCTCGAGATTTTAAAATCAAATTTGAAGCACTTAAAATGTTTTTTTTTTATCATGCCGCCACAAAAAGGATGATAGTGAAGCCATTGAAGAAGAGGAAACTAACTTAGTGCATCTATTTCATTATACAAAATGCTGACGTCCTTTCTACCTGATGAAGTATTTTTGCCTATTATGCATTCATCTTAGTATATGATTTGTACACTGCCAGTGAAATAAATGAAATGAAAAAATATCCTACGACGATTATTGTTATACGTAATGATCCACCTTACAAAAACTACCCCTACGTACTGTTAGACGTATCTTTGTTTAATGGCATATCAGCTTTCATGGGTTATTTCATGCTAAAGCCATCTTTGAAGACAGACTATTTAATTCATAGTTAGGTGGGAGAGGTAAATAGTTCATATATTTCTTACGAATATTAGTCCAAACGTAAACGTTAAAACATGTCCAGAGTTCGAACTTGCTTTATAGTATGTCACAGTACAGCTCGTTAGCCACTACATCACGATTCACCCCCCCCCACTGTACGTATGGGTTGTCGAAGGGAGTGTTCAAATTGTACTTTTTTAATATAACAAAAAAAAAAAAACAACAAAAAAAAAACATCAGATCACTCTCAACACTCTTCTGATTCACCGATACGTTGCGTTGTAAGAAAAGAAATTAAAACATTCGTTATCTGGAATTTTCAAACATAAATGTTAAGCGGGAGTGTAAATATAATCCTATTATCTCTAACCTAATTAAAAATTCTAATTTATCAGACAAAATCCCAGCTGTTCGAGTTATTCTTTTTGGTTCACATCATGTCAATTGTTACCTGGAAACTTGTGTGTGTATGTGTGTTTGAAAGAGATAGAGAAACACACATATAATGATCGGAAGGCGATTTATAGATTTTAGAGATGAATATTTTACTCTTAGGGATTTTTTAACGATTTGACAGGTTTTTTTAAATACTTTTTTTATTTGGTTTATTTTCAATGTTCCATTGCATTTTTTCTTTAATTTCACTTTTGCAATTGTCTATAATTTTTTTTATTTCCCCATAATTATATCATTTCATATATTCCTATCGAATACAAATAATTTGCGACCAGTTCTAAGGTTTCAAGCGTTTCTTATCTAATAAAAATAAGTTGCACCCAGTTCCATGGTTTTAAGTATTCCAATCTAATATAAATAATTTGCACCCAGTTCTAAGTGTATGTAGGTTCGAGCTAGCGCCCTGCTTTTGCTCGGCCAAGTGAGGGGGTCCATAGGAGAACATCAACTGTTCGTAGATTTCACTAAACTATTCGATTCCATACACAGAAGAAAGATGTGGCAAATACTACTTGCACATAGTCTTCCAAAAGTAACTGTTACCAATATAATGTTTTATGAAAACACGAAAGTAGTAGTTCGCTCATCTGATGGAGACATCGATTTCTTCGCAATCAGTCACTGAAGTTCTGCAAGGAAATACATCAGCACCATATTTGTTTATACTTTCCCAAGACTACATACTTCGAACGTCAATAGATCTAATAAAAGAAAATGGTTTCACCTTAAAGGCAAGAAGCAGACGATATCCCTCAGAAACTATGATAGATGCAGACTATGCAGATGATCTAGCTCTTCTCACAAATACACCACCCCAAAAATAATCTCTACTGCAGAGCCTAAAGCAAGCAGCTGGAAGCATTAGCCTCTCCGTGACTGCAAATAAAACCAGAGTACATGTGTTTTAAACAAGAGCGAGCCATTTCCACTTTAAAATTTGTTGATCAGTTTAGATACCTCGGCAGCAACATGTCATCTACTGAAAGCGATGTCGACATTCCCCCAGCAAAGACATGGAATGCTATTGACAGGCTATCGATCAGATGGAAATTTGATCTATCCGAAAAAATAAAAGCTGTGGCAGTGTCAATACTACTATATGGATGCACCTCATGGGCATTTACTAAACGCATCGGGAAAATGCTAGATCGTAACTACACAAGAATGTTACGAGCTGTTTTGAACAAATTCTAGAAGCAACAGCTGACAAAGCAGCAATTGTACGACCACTTTACTCTCATCTCACCAACCATCCAAGTAAGACGAAGAAGACATGCTCGGGACACTTGCTGGAGAAGCAAGGACGAACTCATAAGCGACATTCTCTTGCGTGCTTCTGCACATGAACGCGCCAATATTGGCCGACCAGCAAAGACTTACATTAGCTCTGTGCGGACACAAGATACAGCCTAGAAGACCTACCAGGAGAGATGGATAATAAGGAAGAGAGAGAGAGAGAGAGAGAGAGAGAGTTAGGGAATTTCGTGCTATCAGCTTGACTTGATAATAATGATTTCTACCTTAAACAAAAGATTTGCACACTTTTAGATGTTTTCCAGTATTTCTATCCACTACGTGTAATTTTCAAACAGCTCTAGTTAACCCATAGATAGGACCCTAACAGCTACTACCACTCCGAAGCAGAGTGGACTTGAGCCTAATGGCAATGAAAGAGTATTCCACTTTTCCCAGATCTCTGAAATTGAAGCCTCACCACTGAATACACTTTTGAGTCAGGGCGTTCTCCTGGCATTAGAGTTATCATCGGAGATCAGGGACTCGAATTCAAGTTGAAATTGTTACATTCAGCGGTAAAATTCTTGAGAAAGGAAAGACTATCTGTTCTTCCCTAAGTATGTGTAAACAGTAACGCAGTCGGGGTTCTTTAACTTTGAAAGCAACCAATTTAGGAGAAGAAAAACTGAATTTTAATCAGATTTACTCTGCTTAGAAATTTATCTTGTGTCATATCTTGCTCATGGTGGAAGGATTGGTTTAATATAAACTCAGGGCGCCCCTGGAGAGGATGCAATCGGAATATTCTAAGCCCCGTTAGTAAGCCTGTGAACGTTTTTTTTTTCTCGACACTTTATTCTGAAAGCATCTCAACCTTTGAGGATTATGTAATACTAAAGCCATCTTTGTTGAAGAAAAGTAGTGGTACTATTTAACTCATAGTTGGGAAATAATGGGGTTCATGCCTTTCTCTAGGGTACTAGTTCGTAAGTGAACGTAATAGCGCGACTGGTGTTCGAACTCGCTTACTACGATGTCGCAGTCAAGAAGGTTAGCTATGACGTCACGGGGACTCCCCAAAGGGAAGAGTGGACGTCAAAGCAAATATATTGACTATAAAAACAATTGAAGATTTTCTCATAGCTTATCAAGTTTAGGTGAATTAGTCTCGTTCATTTGAAGAGAAATAATAGAAAATGTTAAAATCCCCCAAAGCGAAGATCTCTAAAGGCGATCAGATTTAAATACTTTTTATTCAAGATTCAAAGTCCGAGTATGTTGAACATTTTATAAAATAAAGAATGAAGATAAGTGATCTGCATACGTTGAACATGAAAAGTGTTTGTGGCTTAACAAAATCTTTTACTTTTCAGCTTTAATGTGTAAAAATTTCAAGCTCCTCCCACTATTTCAGGTTACAACCTGGTAATATATTAGGAAAAATAGAGCCTTGCTTGTTTTAGCGATGAAAAAAAAATCACTTTATGGATTTTAAAGGAATTTTTCTATTTTCAGAAGCCAATAGTAATAAAGTACAGACGGTATGAATCGAAAATGTCACGGAAGAAATTTCCTCAACTTAATGTTTACTCTGTCGACCAGTCTTAGAATAGCCAGATTGTATCCCGTACAGGAGGGGTAAGACCCCCGTCAAAAAGGAGTGATCTCAGTATAACACTAAACTGCATCCGGTGGTGAGGCTCTACTTCAGGAGCTCTGGGATTATGGAGTACCTCTTCATTGCCATTTCTCATCTGTCCGGAGCAGTATTAAATAGTCCTAGTAAACTCATTTCATATTAAAAAGAACTTAATGTGCTTATATCATAAGATATTTTGTTTTGCTTGAAATATGTAAAAAGTTAGATAAATCAAACACTTAAAACCGATTTAGAGGTGCGATATTTCGTTCTTTTATTTCATTAAGAACTTTTTCATTTTTGATTGTATGGAAATAATTTTAGTGAGCTGATGGGGAAGAACTTCATCATCTTATCATCTTCCTCATTTGCTTAGGAATAGAAAAACTCCGAAAATGGTAACGAAATAAAAGAACGAAATATCGCGCCACAAAGTCGGTTTTAAGTGTTTGATTTATCCAATTTTCTACATATTTCTATCATATTGTCAGATTCACCACAATCTATCATTTCAACATATCTTGTTTTGTACTTTTCTAACTAACGTTGATTTTTCTTCAATAAAACTATAAATATTAACCAAACTCTTATTTTTGGCGCACAAGTGTATGAAATCGATTTAAAGTTATACTCAGAGGTTGCCGGATCGAATAGAACTACATTTGTTTTCTGTTTCAGATAACCCCTTCGTTGATTTAGCTAAAGTGGATAATTCATTATTTTTTGACATACAGGATCTGCGTTGTTAAAATTTACATGGACGGAAACCATAGAATTTATTTCCTCAATCATTGTAAAGATTTTGAGAGAAGCAGTAAAAATTAGTCTATTTTTTTATGTACGTTTATTCTTTTCAATAAAATAAACATGGGGTAATTTGAAACCACTTTAAGGCTACCTCCAGGTCTAAATAAACAGAAGGTGTAAATAAATATTTTGTGGGGATATTCTGAAATTAAGTTACGTTCAAGTTTAATTTAAAATCGATGCTTTTTTTATGTGCATTTCTTCGCATTTCTGAACAAAGCGTTTCTATTGTTAGATCTGGTTTCTTGGTTTAATGGTACATAAACCTCAATGGGTTATTCAATACTAAAGCCATCCTTGTCGAAGAACAGCAATGATACTCTTTTATCCATTCGAGGGGTTCCTGAACAAGCAACAGTACTTGACAAGTACCAAAACAGAATCCCAAATCTATCTTGTGTACAACCCTATATATCATTGGTTTTTGCTTGTGCCCTCCTTCTTGACTTTAGACAAAACCTTGTCTCCTAGACCTCTAACTCAGACATTCACAAATTATATTCTAACTAGGCCTTTATTTTCAGAAATTCAAATCTTGCTAACTTGTTTGTGAGAGATTGTTTATTCATTTTATAACTTTTTTAAAAAAAAATTTGTGGTGCAACCGTTCGTGCCGTCCCCCCAGGCTTTAACCCTCTTCAGAGGGGTTGGGTTTATCGCCCGGCGCCTGAGGCGCCCCGAAAAGGGGAATGCCGACGGGGTCCGAGGCATTTTTGGAACTGCCTATCGCGTTGGGCTTCGGCCCTGCGACAGGACCCACCTTAAAAACGGCCTTGTGCCATATTCGTACGTTGGTGGGGCGTAGGATAAATACAGCAACCGTTCGTGCCACGGCGAGCCGGATGGTCTATTCAACATTTAGGCTATTGTGTTGCTTTTTTAATAGCATTAAAACAGAAAATTCAGCTTAATTCAAAATAAACTAGCAATGCAAGAACTTGAAGAAGTTCAAATAGCTGATTCATCTTTAACCATTAACATAAATAATTGAAATATTTAGACATTGGCTAAGTAATATTTATACATTTGTTAAAAAAAAAATGTTTATTGGAATATATGAACAAATATTTTTGTTTAAATGTCTGAGATTATAAATGATTGATTTTACTTGTCATTTTGAAATTTCTGAGCTGGGCCAAGGTGAGCATAGTATATATTTCTTTTTCGTCTAAGCGTATAATTTTGTGAGTAGACATTCATATTTTGGTGTTTCACCTCAATAGATACTCTTTTAATTACTCCCCAGAGGCGAGACCACGCTTTGAGAACTATGGTTCTCTTCCAGAGCTCTCAAACAAGCAGACTACAAACTATTTTTCTATAGTGCGCGGCAAAAATATTCATGACTAATATTTTCCTAAAACTTGCTAATTTATCCCCCTTGCCCCGATCATATCTTTCCCCAGAGAAAGGTAGAATTTATTTTAATATTTCAGTGATTATCACTTTAAGATCGAAAGCTGAAAAGTAGTTATTCAATTTTATATACATTAAAAATAGTGAAATCTAAATGAGCTGTTTTCAAAGATTTGTTGTCGTGGAGATGTGAGTGATATTGAAAATTGACTCTTACAACATAACAAAAGGATTTTTTTGGTTTCGTAACTCGAGGAGGAATAGATTTAACGACTGAAGTTGGGTCTACTTGAGATCACACAAATTCACAGAAAAATATTGGAAAGCGAATTGTTAAATAAACAGAAATTATATCATTAAATACGATGAAACTTTGATTTTGCCTGCTGTTTTAATATTTATATTATTGTGTATCGCAATTTATCCATGAAATACAAGAAAATGGAAAATCCGTCACCACCACCGTCATCAAACTTTCCTCTGCGTATTTGCTTTGATGAAATAAATAAATAGCAGTCGTATCAACATCTTTTGATTATTAGATTGATTTTAACGGCATGTCAACCTGTCTGGGGTTATTTTTTGCCAAAAGGATGAGGAATCACGTATCTTGGTTTCTTAAGAGTTTTTTTTAAACAGACATATATCAAGTATCATTATCAATAGAAATATATGGTTTCAAGTATTCTTATCTCATACTAATAATTTATACAAAATTTTATGGTTTTAAGTCATCATTTCTATTTAGTAATAATCATTTGTTTGCACACAGTTATATTATTTCTGAGTAATAAATAATAATCTTTAGTAAACAATTATAACTTCAAAATACTCTTCTCAATTCAAATAATTCAGTCATGATATCAACTATTCCTATCTAATTCAAATAAGGTTTAAACAGATCTGGTACGTAGATGGGACCCAAAAATTGATCTGACACATAGATTGAACCCTAACAGATATAACCACTTTGCATCAGAGTGGACCTGGGAGTAATGGCAATGAAAGGGTGCTCTACTCTCCCTAGAGATCCAGAAGTGGAGTCTCACCACTAGGCGCATCATACCCAGGACACTCCTATTTTTGGGAGGGGTTCTTATCCCTCTGCAGGTCATACAGTAAGCATATTCTAAGAACTACCAACAGTGTGCGTATGGGGAGGGGGGCAGTCCTTTAAGTCTCGGTGTTTGAGACTCCTTCTCTATAAGAGTTAGTAGTATCATATTGACAGTCAGATCTAGTTGGTACGTCTTGAAAGGGTTCGTAAAAAATAAAATGAAAATAAATAAATGAATTACTAGATGAAAAAAAAAGTTACATCTTTATAAAACTTTCTACTTTTTGAGAATGGAGAATTTTTGAAAGCCAATAGGTAAGGATAAATTCCATTGAATGCCAACCAAGAATGAATTACTGTAAATGACTCCGAGGCACTTAGGATAGAAAAATTTTCGAACTTTCTCCACACTCACCTCTCCCTCAGTGGCTATCATCTTTTAAAGCAATTTAAGCTTTTTCATCCGAGATAAAAACAGACTCACCAATTATTATTATTTCGGTTTTCGGAGTCTCTCCACACATCTTTAAATGCCACGTTCCAACATTTTCAAAAATTGACTTCACCCACAAAACTGCCGAGTTAACATTTTCATTATTTGCTTGTATCTTTCATATTTGTTGCATCAGACTAAAAATTTGCAGGGGGTGCGGCCACATCCGGTCTCTTGTCCGACTGGCCGATTCACTCGGGACGAGGTGGGGGAAATATTCAGACTTCTAACCAAGTTGGATTTGACATGAAATCATTTTATTTGGACGATGGGGAACACAAAAAATGCGTGATTCCCTCGGCAGTCCCCTTTTGTGGCGCCTCAGGCGCATAATGATAACCCAAGATAGGCTGAAATACCGGTAAAATCAATCTAATAACAAATAATAATCAAATGCAGGTATTGCCTAAAGTAGGCTCCTTACACTGGACGGGAGATGTCCCAAAATTACAAAGGTCTATTTACAAGTATTTCCTTTATCAAATTTTCGGCAACTTGTAATTTATTAAGCTTTGTATAGTTGGTAAATCAACCTCAGTTTACTGTACCAGCATTTTTAAAAGTGGTCTCTCATAGAAGTATTGAACTGGTTCTTGCTTGCTTAACTAACTCTTTATATACAAAGCTTTGCTTAGTCCGACTCTAAAGCCCTGAGTATTCTGCTCACTACTAACTGTTATTAAGTGGTCACCTATCTAAGTACTGAACTAGCTCAAAGCTGTTTGATTTGTCTTTTACTTAGTTTTGCATCGTCTGGCTAACAGGTCTCACATCACTTAGAATACCTGTTGTTATTAAATGGTCACCAATCTACGAGGTGCATACGATAAGTTTCCTGACTTTTTTCATATGGGCACTTTTATTGATAGTACACACATGAAACTGTAGTCCCATTCGAAGTAATCTCCTCCGACTGCAATGCACTTGTTGTACCGTTCCAACAACTTCTGGAAGACTCCATCGAAGTCCTCTTGTGTGAACGTGTCAATGACCTTCGTCATAGCCTCTTTCATCTCCTCAATTGTCTCATTACGACAGCCTCTGAGCTTAGGGAATAAGCAAAAGTCACAGATAGCAAGGTCTGGACTATTGGGAGGCTGAGGAACTGTCTTGATGCTCATCTTGCTCAAATAGTCTGTGACAAGGATGGAGTTGTGGACTGGTGTATTGTCCTGGTGGAAATGCCACTGACCCGATTTGAAGAGTGCTGGCCTCTTCTGATGGAATCTCTTCGTGAACTCCCTTAAAACCTCAACATAGCAACCCTAACCCTAACCTTAACCCTTTGGCCAATTAACTCTGGTGTATTGACTTCCTTACTCCTCCCACACCTTTTATCATCCCTCAAAGACTCCCTGCCTTCCTTGAATCTCTTATGCCACTCAAAAACTGATGCTCGATTCTTGCAAGATGCTCCAAAAGCAGCCTTAAGCATTCCACACGTTGTTTCAGTGGCATTTTTTCCAAGTTTAAAACACAATTTTATTGCATATCGTTCTTCTAAAGTGTCCTCACGTCCAGATTGCATTTTTGAAATTCACCATCTGTGACAATCGGGCTTTAGTAGGGTCTATTCCAATTCCTGCTGTAGCAGTTCATTTGAACCTGAAATCATAAAAATTGGTCAGCCATCTCATAAGATGTATAGGAATAATAAAGTGAATTTTCAAGAGTCTACGATAATTTTAAATGGTTGTAAAAAAAATGTCTGGAAACTTATTGTATGCACCTCGTAAGTACTGAATAAGTTCGTGGTTGCCAAGTCGGCTGGAGCTGTAGAATACACGGACTGCTTCTCTGCAGAGGTGTAAGACTCTCCCTCAACGAGTGTTCTGGATATGACACTAAACAATCTGATGGTGAGGCTCCGGTAATGCTGGAGCTTTAGGGAATGCGGAGTACCCCTTCATTGCCATTGCTCCCAGGTCCACTCTGGCCAGGAACGGTAGCACCTGATAGGGTCCAATCTTTGGGTTAAATAGAACTAAACTGCATGCTTATGCTAAACTGAATTGTTTGAATTAGAACTGTTTGACTAAACTGAATAGCTTGAAATAGAAACGTTTTTCACAATTAAACTGCGTACTTATGTTAAACTGATATGTTTGAAATAGAGCTATTTGTATAAAAATGGATTTGGCGTTAAATAACTTACAAAGATTGATATGCCATAAAATCCAACCAACCAGCCAACCAACCAACCAAGTCCATGGTTGCTTAACTTCTTCCTTTTCTCTTATTTACTAAGCTGTGCTTAGCTTAACACATAGAACAAACCCTGCTGACAATACCTATTGTTACTAAATGGTTATCCACTAAGCATTGTAAAGGGAAAAACCGACTGCACCTCGATCCCACTAAATGATATTGTTGAGAGTGAAATGCAGAGAGAAAGGACAGCGATTAGAGTTCGAATTTGTTTACTGCTGATTCGCAAACGTGTCTCTCGCATATCTGGATTTCGAGCTTCAGGAAAACGCCGATTCGGAGACAGTCATTATCAAGCTGAGGACCAACCGACTTCGAGGATAGAGTATTTAGCCATGATTCCCAATGAGGCTTGAAGACAGAGTTGAAACTCACAAGTTTGTGTTGATCAATCGAACCTTTGAAGCTGTGCGAAATTTTAAGATTACTTCTGTAAGATACAAATCCGTTTCTAATTCAAAGTATTGTTTTTTTTATATATAATTTCCTAAACTTTTTTGATGAGCTGCTTTACTAATTAAAACTAATGGTTACAGTAAAAAAAATACTCAAGTTTTTACTTGTGTATTGTAATTAAGAAGAATAGGGTTTTTGAAGTTTTTTTCTTTTCTTTTCTTTCTTCATTGGAGTGGGGAATGGGATGAAACTAGAATTGATTTGGTTTATTTGTTTAACACAGCCCAATCAGCTGGGGCTGTAGAATACGGTGACTGCATCTCCGAAGAGGAGTAAGACCCTTTCAACGAGTGTCTTGGATATGATAATAAACCGTCTTATGGTGAGGTCCCAGTTTTGCTGCTTTGGGGAATGTGGAATACTTTTTTTTTATTGCCACTACTCCCAGGTCCACTCTGACCAAAAGTAGTAGTACCTGTTAGGGTCTCATCGACGGGTCAGATAGAACTCTTTTGTCATTTGCTGTACTGGAAACTACTCAACTGTGGTCAATAGAATCATTACTGTTAGATAGGAATATTTGAAACCATCTGTGCAAACAAATGAACCAGGATTTGCATAAAAACTGTTACCAACAAACTATTCGTTTATAAATCATATATATTTAGTATATACATATAAACAGGATTCGGCATTAAATAACCTACTCGGTTTGGTATGACGTAAAACACAACCAACCAACCAATAATTTGTTTAACGGCATATCAACTCCTAATGGGATATTTGATGCCGAAATTTGAGTCATTTGCAAACGTTTAATCGCAATTATATCTGTAATTTCATTGTCCATTGTTTTTTTTTAAATATTCTTTTTTGTCAAAAATCATTTGTCTGCACACAATTATAGGATATCAAATATTCCAATCTAATACCAATAATTTGCACACTGTTGTATTGTTTCAAGTATTCCTAGCTAATAATAATAATTTATGCACAAGTCTATGGTTTAAAGTAACTGTTCCTATTTAATAATTAAAGTCATTTGTTTGCATATCGTTATACAGTACGAAGTATTCTTATCAAATACAAATAATTTGCTCTGTTATATGGTATCAAGTATTCCTATCATATACAGATGATTTTTATACAGATCTATTTGAAACAGACAGGGTACCATAACAGGTACTACCACTCTGGGTCAGAGTGGACCTGGTAGTACTGGAACTGACCAGGTGACTACACACTCCCCATTACTCTATAACCAGAGCCTCAATATCAGATGCATTTTACCATCATACCCAAAACACAAGGAATTTGGAACTGATTGCATTGAAACAAGGTTCGGAATAATACGGACAAAATATTTGATTTCTAAACTGAATCTACTTGACACAATGCCAGATGTTTGGGACACCCCGTGAGAATTGAACTCAGAAAGAATCGGCCGCTAACCTAGTTCACTATTACATTAGATTGATTCATTGATTTTAAGGGCATATCAAACCGCCTGGAATCATCTTATACCAAGAGGTTAAGAAATTGCGTACATTGTACGTTTTTATCTAATATTTTTGTGTGGTTACTTTTTACGTTTCGTTTTTGCACATGGTTATATGATATCATGTAATCTTATCTGATATGAATAATTTTCAAATAGATCTATTTGAGCCAAAGTTGGGACACTAGCAGGTACTGGCTCAGAGTGGACCTGGGAGTAATGGCAATGAAGGAGTATTCAACACTCTCCAGATCTTAAGAGCAAACCTCACCATTAGATGCAGTTTAGTATCATATCCACGATACCCCTTTGTAGCTGATACAGTCTAAGCCCCACTGATAAGGAGGTCTGTTGAACAATCCAGTGGTCATTCTTTGCCGAAAAGCCCGTCCAGTAAGATAAGCAGATTTAAAAATATTTTTTTTACTCTCACTCATAGGTTACATTTTTCAAAGATTGGTTACAATTTTTCATAGTCAACTAAATTAAATTTGTGCCAAATGATATCATGGCTAACATTTAAATGACTTATGAATGAGGGTCATTCAATTCACAACATGAAATATTGCCTAAGGAGTCGGTAATAGGAAGTATTCTTTGTAGTTGCACATTTTTCAAGGACATCGATAGTTATCAGTCCCTTCATGGCCCAGAAGACAATTAGAACGATCTTTTTAACTGACCGCTGCACCCGGGACTTTTTCTTTACCGGAAACACTGTGTCTCCACTTTATGAACTATCTTTTCAACTCAGGCTCGTTGCAGAAAATCCATGTTTAGTCCAGTAAACTTATTTATTCATTTTTATTTTTTTTTTGTTAAAACATACTTCTCTGTGCGCATCACTCATTCTGTAAATTTCACGATTTGCATTTCTCAGCTACCAATGATGAGAAGGTAGATCTCTGTTCAAGCTGGGAGTACTGTTGATTTGCTGGCATTTTGAATAACCTCAAAACACATACTTTTATCGGATAAAGATTTTTTTCTCGATTTGCTGTTTTAGAATGACTTTCACCTCTTCCTGGAATTTTGAGAAAAATTAACTTTAAAAATACCATCGTTTAGAGAAGGGGATAAATTTACAATAGACACATGAAGTATAAGGGACCAACATCCAGTCGGTGGGGCTTAGTATACGCTGACTGAGTCACCTTGAGATGGTTGGATAAGCCCCCCCCCAAAAAAAGGGGGTGTCCTTGGTATGATAGTAAATTGCATCTGATAGGTACCACTTCTGTAGATATGGGAAATGTAGAGACAAGTTGACCAATCGTTAGAATCAATGGTCAATCAAAATTGATTTAGTTTATGACAGCTAAATTTCAATTTACAAAATAACTTTACCGTAAACTGGGCTTTGACTTTATGCCCGTCGTACGCATAACTCCCATCGTCATGGCCATTTCACTTAGTCTCGAAAATTAAGGAAGTAATTTCAAACGTAATTGAATTGATTAGGTGCTACAGATAAGAAGTTAGATGGTCATAGCCACGTGGGTTTTATGTTTCAATGACAAGGCGAGAGACAACATCGAGCAAGGAGAGAAGACAAAAGTATCTTCTGAGATCATAATAGACTGAGACTGATTATGGGATTGACAATAGATACACTCCTTATATATAGGAGATACGGATCTATTGTTTCTCTCCAGTGGAAAAATTAGAAAAAAAAACGTTGTTAAAACCAAAACAAGCAAATATTTGCTTCTTGAATTAAAAAAAAAAAAAGAATTTGAATAACATAGTTTTGGGCACATGGGATCAGAGAAAAACCATTGTTAATAGAAACTGAAAAACTGGCCAACAAACACGATTTTAAATTATCAGAGAAAAAATAAGCCAAGAAAAAAAAATGATTTTTATTTCTGGCAAGGAAATTTCAGCAACATACCTACTATATACTCTTAAGAATAAATTATTTATTGATTCATTCATTCATTTTTACGGCATGTCAACCCAACAAGGGTTATTTTATGTCCAGTGATTAGGGAATTTTCAAGTTTCCTATCTAATACAAATAATTTGCCCACAAATGGATGGTTTCAAGTATTTCTATCTAATACTTATGATTTCAAACTGACGCCGACTACGCCGATGACATAGCGTTACTGGCGAATACAACCAACCAAGCCGAAACACTACTGTATAGTTTGGAACGAGCCGCCGCAGGCATTAGCCTCCATGTTAATGCATACAAAACTGAATATATGTGCTATAACCAAAAAGGCGACATTTCCACACGAGACGGAACCTCTCTGAAACTAGTAGACAAATTCAGCTACCTTGGAAGCAGCGTCTCATCAACCGAAAAAGACATCGACACACGACTAACGAAGGCATGGGCAGCTATCGATAGGCTCTCGATCATATCGAAATCAGACCTGACCAATAAAATGAAACGCAGTTTCTTCCAGGCAGCGGTCGTATCGATACTGCTGCATGGATGCACTACTTAGACGCTAACTAAACGGCTAGAATAAGCTAGACGGCAATTACACAAGAATGCTGCGAGCAATATTAAACAAGTCCTGGCGGCAACACCCAACAAGGCACCAACTATACGGCCAACTGCCTCCCATCACGAAAACTATCCATGTTAGACGAACCAGGCACGCAGGACACAGCTGGAGGAGCAGGGACGTGCTCATGAGTGATGTACTCCTATGGACCCCCGCATATGGCCGAGCAAAAGCAGGACGACCAGCTCGAACATACATACAGCAGCTATATGAGGATACGGGATGTAGTCCAGAAGACCTGCCAGAGGCGATGAATGAGAGGGAGAAGTGGCGAGAGAGGGTCAAGGATATCCGTGCTAGCGGCATGACATGATGATGATGATGATTTCTTTTTAATAATAGTCATTAATTTACACACAGTTATATGGTTTCAAGTAACAAATAATAATAAGTGAAGAATTAGAGCTTCAATATCTCTTGATACAAACAATTTACAATATGCACCCCCCAAAAAAAAACAATCAAATGAAAAATTTTAAACAAACAACTATTTAAAATATGTAAATATGAAAGTATAAAGAACGCGATTCCCTAACCTCAAGGCTTCAAATGACCCATAACAGGTTGACATGCGGTTACAACCCTGATGAAAGAATTGCATTAGACAAAGTCTGATCAAGATCTTCGTTTTTGAGTGGCGAATGAATATGAAATGGTCTGGTGAAGATTCGTGTATGTGAATTGTTCATGACATTAACTGCTGTTCATGAGAAATATTATCTTCTAAATTTTGTTTTATTTTCGTTATTAGACGGCACTAAAGTCATTTAACTTTACAAAATTCATTCAAAATGATCAATTTTTGATTGGACTGTAACAGCTGTTATATCAGCGTACATTTTAAAACTAATTTGTCAAAAGTGTCGTATTTTTGTTTATTGATTCTATCGTTAAAGATGAAAGAGAATAAGCAACATTATCCTTGAGATATTCATTATAAAATATGTCGTGCTCGAAATCGTGCGCTAGCAGTCATCCCCGCCCAAACACATATACACATATATATAGTTCTTATATCAGATGAAAACTTGGGCACACAGCTGTTGTTTGCAGCAACGTGAATGTATAATATAATAATATTTTTGGATAGTTAAAGAAAACCCACTTGACAACTGAGTGCATCAAACTTAGTGTCATGAGATTTATTTCTTATAATAATTTTACTGATTTTACAGTCGTTTTTGATTCCATCAAATGGCATCTTAATTCTAACTATATATATATATATATATATATATATATATGTATATATATATATATATATATATATTTACGAGGTGCATACGATAAGTTTCCTGACTTTTTTCATAGGGGCACTTTTATTGATAGTACACATGAAACTCTAGTCCCCTTCGAAGTAATTTTTTCCGGCTGCAATGCACTTGTTTACCGTTCCAACAACTGGAAGGCCCCATGGAAGTCCTCTTGTGTGAGCGTTTCAATGAGCTTCCTCAAAGTCTCTTTCATCTCCTCAATTGTCTCATAACGACAGCCTCTGAGCTTAGGGAATAAGCAAAAGTCACAGGGAGCAAGGTCTGGACTATAGGGACGGTGAGGAACTGTCTTAATGCTCATCTTGCTCAAATAGTCTGTGACAAGGATGGAGTTGTGGATTGGTGCATTGTCCTGGTGGAAATGACACTGACCTGATTTGAAGGGTGCTGGCCTCTTCCGATGGAATCTCTTCCTGAACTCCCTTAAAACCTCAACATAGTGACCCAAACCCTAACTCTTTGGCCAATCAGCTCTGGTGTATTGACTTCCTTACTCCTCCCACACCTCTCATCATCCCTCAAAGACTCCCTGCCTTCATTGAATCTCTTATGACACTCAAAAACCGATGCTCGATTCATGCAAGATGGTTGAAAAGCAGTCTTAAGCATTCTACACGTTGTTTCTGTGGCATCTTTCCAAGTTTAAAACTGAATTTTATTGCATATCGTTCTTCTAAAGTGCCAGATTGCATTTTTGAAATTCACCATTTGTGACAAGCAGGCTTTTGTAGGGTGTATTCCAATACCTGCTCTGGCTGTTCATTTGAACCTGAAATCATAAAAATTGGTCAGTCATCTCATAAGATGTATAGCAAAAAGATACTAAATTTTCAAGTGTCTACGACAATTTTAAATGTCCATACGACAAAAGTCTGGAAACTTATCGTATGCACTTCGTATGCATATGTGTGTAAGTTGCATTTTGATTGTATAATAATATTGCACAAGACGTATCAAAATAATAATAAGGGGTCTTTTTGGTTTCGAAAGAAATTAACTTTTTGTGATAAATTTGAAGTGCTGTACAATTTTATGGGCGATATCACACACACGGATTGTTTTTTGGTTTGGTTTCTTTGTTTAATGGCATCTCAACCTTCATTGTTTATTTAAGGCTAAAGCCGTTATAAAAGAAGGACAGCAGCGATATTATTCAACTCGTAGCTGAGGAAATAAGGAGGTTCCTATCTTTCCTTGGGTATTATTCAGAAAATGAACGTAATACCATCTGCGTAGTTCGAACTCGCTAACTACTATGTCACAGTCCAGCACGTTACCCACTGAGTCACGGAGACTCCTCTATATGTGTGTGGGTTTGTGGGTGTGTATGTTATATTCTAAAACACACATTCATACATATATGTGCGTTTAAACATATAATCCAGAAACCAGCTTTGGTTAAAACAGTACCATTTGTTAACCTGTGATATACGCGCAGATGACAAGCTAACAAATGGTAGTGCTTAAAGTTGGTTGGTGGATTATGTTTAAAAAACATAATTATAATAAATTGAATGTTCAGACTGTAAAAATAATTAGAACAACGGTTTCAGGTTTCTAAGTCGACTCAAGAAATGAGAGAGAGAGAGAGAGAGAGAGAGAGAGAGAGAGAGAGAGAGAGAGAGAGAGATGAGGATGAAATAATGTATTATGTATTGGAATACAAACTGACGAGACTTGACATTTCAGCAGTGATGATTTTTTTTACGAGAGAAAAAAAAAAAATGCTCAATGGCGAAAAATGATCTGAGATCTGTTTCTGCTTAAAACAACTTCAATCAGAATATTTATGAGATAAAGATATTAAAAAAAAATGATTAGTGTTCGGGAATTTTTACTGTTAGAAGTAAACTGATTCACTGAAAATGAAAATTCATCTCATAGGTTGATTCATTGATTGATTTTAACGTTATGCCAACCCATCTGCGACTATTTTACGCCTAAAAGTAAGGGAACAGCGTTCAATGTACATTTATATTTACATGTTTTTATGTTTCTTAAGAGTTTTTTACGCACACTATTATATATCAAGTATTTCTATCTGATACAAATAATTTACTCTCAGTTCTATACTATCAACTATTCCTATCTAATACTAATAATTATACGGTTTTAAATAATTATACGGTTTTAAATAATTGTATAGTTTTAAATAATTATTTCTGTTTAATAATAGTCCTTTGTAATATGATTTCATGTAACTTATAATAATTCTAAGTTGACCATAAAAGCTTCAAGTAATTATTCTTAATACAAATAATTTACAGTTATACCATGTCAAGTATTGGTAACTAATACAAATAATTTGTAAGCAGTTGTATGGTTTCAAGTATTCCTATCAAATATCAATGATTTTTAAACAAATCAATTTGATCGATTGATAGGACCTAAATAAGAACTACCAATCTGGTTCAGAGTGGACCTAGGAGTAATGGCAATAAAAAGGTGATCCATACTCCCTAGAGTTTCAGAACTGGAGTCTCACCACTAGTTGCAGTTTAGCCTCATACACAGGACACCGCCATGCATAAGTAAAATATATAAAAGGTCGTGCAATCACGAGCATTCGAATAAAACCCCCTTTTAAAGGACAACTTTGAATTCGTACCTTTAAACAGTGCCTTATGAGTCATCATGGCAGGTGAAGGCTCTTTGTTTACAATCCTTGAGGAATGCCGTTGATCTACAGAGGATTGAGAAAGGCTGTGATGGTGAATATAGTAGTGATGATGATGATGATGATGATGACTTATTTGTTTATTTTGAGTGTAAGCAGTGGTGACCTTAGTGGCATTGTTGTATCCGTTATCCTGCTGTGCCGATAATTAACCAATGGAGCCATTTTTATTTCGGGCAAAGCGGGAAAGATGATAAAGTTAGAAATAATTCTCTCATCGATTTCTCTTCTTGCAGATGCAGGGAGAATACAGTGTGAAAAGACGATGGTCAGAAATGGAAGCCACCTCTTAAAAAAAAACATCGATTTAGAAATTATTTATTTTGGTCTCGTACTCTCGTTCTAAATCAGAGGGAAAATACTCACTTTCTAGCATCAACAAGCGCTCAAATAGCGATTCATATCAGCATAAAGCCTGTCAAAAAAAAAAAAAAAAAAAATATCTGAAAATAGGATCTGTATCCTTGGAATTCCGCAGTTATTAAAAAACCATGAGTTATAAAAATATGCAAAAGTTATTGTTTCAAAGAGTATAAATTTAAATAGTTTCTCAAAAAATAAATTCTAAGTCATAACCCCCCCGCAAAAAAAAAAACAGTGGGTGTATGAACATGTAAATTATTTTTTTCATTAAGAAATAATTATTATAAATTTTTGTAATATATAACTGCTGTCTCACCAGCATAGCAGTCTTTGTCAAAGATAGAAAAAGAGATAAAAGAAGATTTTGTGTTTTTGACAATTTTTTTTTTGTTTGTATAGTTAGATTGCGAGCAATATTAAACAAGTCTTGGCGACAACACCCCCACAAAGCACCAACTATACGGCCACCTGCCCCCCATCACGAAAACTATCCATGTTAGACGAACCAGGCACGCAGGACACTGCTGGAGGAGCAGGGACGTGCTTATAAGTGATGTACTCCTATGGACCCCCACATATGGCCGAGCTAAAGTTGGACGACCAGCTAGAACATACATACAGCAGCTATGTGAGGATACGGGATGTAGCCCAGAAGACCTGCCAGAGGCGATGAACGATAGGGAAAAGTGGCGAGAGAGGGTTAGGGATATCCGTGCTAGCGGCACGACATGATGATGATGATGATATTTAGAGGGATTTTCTCCTAGACTGGTTGCTTTAACAAGGCTAAAGAACTCAGTCTTCCTTGCTATTTACCCATAGTAGGCGAGAGAACTAATGGTTTCATGCCTTTCTAAGGGCATTAGCACGAATTAAAACACAAAGTGCCTCGTCCAGGGTTTGAACACGGGTTACAGATTCTATTTTCCACAACAATAACCGCTAAGCTTATATATATGTGAAGTAACAAAAACAGCACACCATAGAGATATTTTTATTAACGCAATACAAAAAAAAAGCTCTTTGAGAATAAAGCAATTTTCAGTCCAATTTGTAGTTTGTAAGAATGGCCGTCAGGCTTTTCTACCTTGGATCAGAGTGTATTATCTGTTCGAGTTCTGATGTTCCACTTTCTGACCGAGAAACATATGATAATATTGAAAAGAATAAGGGAAAAGCCAAGAGGTGATGGAGATGAAAGCAGAGTGAAAGGTTAAGTAATAATCTGACACTTAGTGTGGATGTTTTTTTTTCTTTTTTGTTTTCTTTTTGTTGCAAAGTGTCATCAACAAAGAGAAAAGAAACAAGTTATATGAAGCTGAGGTCGAGAGATGAAGTCAAGTAAAGGCTGATCAAGTTTGGAACCGAAACAAATCGAGGCCAACAACCTTTTTTCCTTTTCTTTTCTTTTTGTATGAACCGAACTCACGACGAGCCAAATTGTTGCAATTTAGAGTCTTGAAAAGAAATAAGAAAGTCCTATAATAATAAAATGCTGTCTATTTAATTATAATCTTAAGTACTCAGTAGTTCCTTTGTGTAAGCTTTTTGCTTTTTTGTTGTTTTTGTTATCATGTTTTCGCAGACGTATCTTCTTCAATCGTTTGTCTCTTTGTTGGTTCGAGTCACCTGCGTCACTTTCTATGAACATGTCGTCATGGGCCTCGGGGTAACCCCAAAAAATCTCATTTCTGCCCACTTTTCATCACTGCTTTTGTCACAAAACGCAGATGATTGTCAACGCAATTGAAAAGATTTAATTGTTTTCTCCCTCCTTTTTGGGGTGATTTTCTTTTTTTTTTTTTTTATTGAGATGAGATACTCTACGCTAATTAATATTCATACCATGCGAGTACCAGAGATTTTATAAGTATGAAGCGTATGACGAATTTTTATTTTTTATTGTACCCTATATACTAGAGTAATGGACGACTTTGTGTAATGAAGGACTCCTAATTTTTAATCCCAAAAAGGTGTTTATATTTTGCCAACAAGGCAAATTGTGGTCTACCCTGTTACATTAAGAAGAAAGGAAAATACAGGAATGTGGACGAGAATATTGATGCGTTTCAACAGCTTTAATGACAGCCCGGGAGATAGCACTTGTACTGTCAGTCGTACAAAGAGAAGAAAAACAGTTGCGAATTTAGAGTAGGGATTAAGCATTTAATGTGAAGTTTCGAGGTTCAGTTGGTCTGGGAGGACAGAGGACAAGTCTCCAAAAAGAACAATGGCTCATGGTTGTTATTGTAACGCAATAGCACCAAACAGAAGAGTGCAACGCAACGGGACCAAATAGAATGTGTGTAACGTTGCCTCACCGACCCGGCACCATCTCGAACATCAGTAGACATTACTATTCTCAAATACAAGACGGACCCGTTGCTTTAAAATGCAAAAGATTTTTATTTCTGATTGAAACATTTTATTTAGCAGTCGTCATGGGCAACACGAGAGAAACTGTGAAATGTATTCGTTCTTACATAGAAACACTGGGAGATACGGGAGGTGGGGTAGACGAACCGAAAAACTCGACTTTGATTCTTTCACCCCGCTCATTCCCTCGCCTCAGAGAGCTTTGAAGTCAACCAACCGTCTCTGCTTCTGAACTCTCAACTGCCCCAAACAGCCCAAACTTACTTTGCTTATATAATAATCTTAATCGCCTCATCTTCTAATGATGTAAGAACACGTGTCGCTAACTTTCCAATGTGACATCATCACCTAAGTCAGCCGACATGCCTTCAATTTTGTTCACATTCCAATATCCACCCTACCCGCGGATTTCAAAACAAATCTCCAATCTGTTGCCCCAAGTGATTTCCAAAACAACCTATCAACTTAATAATCTGCAGACACATGCGACAAGTGCACCATATGACATTGGCATGCGACCTACACTTCATTCAAATATCTTAGTTAACTTACAATCTGTCACTGTTTAAAAAATGTAATGGAACAATGAAAATATATTTATGATTCTAATCCAACATTTTTCAAGTCACTCAACCAAACAAAAATCCCTATTGGCAATGTTTAGAATACGCTGTTTTCTTTGCAGAGGAGTAAGACTCCGCCCAAAAAGAAGGTTGTCCGAGGTATGGCATTAAAAACTGCATCTCATGTGGAGGATTCAGTTTTGGAGCGACAGAAAATGTAGAATCACACTTTCATTGCCGTTACTCATATGTTCACCGTGCCTCGGAGTGGTTGCACTTGTTGGGGTTCAATCTTTTGATCAAATAGATCTGTTAGGGTTCCATCTATGAGTCAAATAGATCTGTTAGGGTTCAATCTATGGATCAAATAGATCTGTTAGGGTCCATCTATGGATCAAATAGATCTGATAGGGTTCTGTCTATGAGTCAAATAGATCCGTTAGGGTCCCATCAATGGATCAGATAGATCTTTTAGGGTTCCATCTATGGATCAAATAGATCTGTTAGGGTTCTGTCTATGGGTCAAATAGGTCTGTTAAGGTCTTATCTATGGGTCAAATAGATCTGTTAGGGTTCCATCTATGGATCAAATAGATTTGTTAGGGTTCCATCTATGGGTCAAATAGATCTGTTAGGGTTCCATCTATGGATCAAATAGATCTGTTAGG
Source organism: Sepioteuthis lessoniana (assembly GCA_963585895.1). NCBI lineage: Eukaryota > Metazoa > Mollusca > Cephalopoda > Myopsida > Loliginidae > Sepioteuthis > Sepioteuthis lessoniana. The sequence goes on along the minus strand of OY757924.1, from coordinate 1,698,921 downwards.
GTTCCATCTATGGGTCAAATAGATCTGTTAGGGTTCCATTTATGAGTCAAATCGGTCTGTTAAGGTCTTATCTATGGGTCAAATAGATCTGTTAGGGTTCCATCTATGGATCAAATAGATCTCTTAGGGTTCCGTAAAATGGTCAAATAGATCTGTTTAAAAAAGCAAAACAACAACAACACCACCACCAACAACAACAACAACAAAAATCAACTTATTAAATTGGAGTACTTGCAAGAAAATTGTTGCATTAATTTGAAAAATTCCCAAAAGCTGCTGGCAGCAAGAATTTGAAAATAAAACAAACACAAGAACCTCTTCGGCACAGGTGTAAAGACCCCAAAAGAAATTGTAATACAAGAAATAAAAAGGCGGAACAAACCCCAAGAAATTTCAGTAATATACAAAAAAGGGGGACACTTCCACAAGTCTTAGACTCTGTACGTTTGTAGAACTGTCTGTACCGTATCTCGCCTCAACGACCCGTTCCTTCGTACTGTCTATAAAACACCTTTTTTCCCCTGATGTTTCTCAGTGAAACTCTCGACTTTCCTTTAGTGGGCCGGTGTCACTCAAACAACCTTCCCATTTCAAAAGTATACCAGTTTTCGCCAATGTGAGAAAAAGAATAAAGGAAGATTTCATGTTCGTAACAATATATATGTTTACTTTTTAAATATAGTCAATTTTCTGGAATTAAAAATAAAGTAATTGTCAGTTACTATTCGAATGCAGCTTTTATTTTTTAAGCCAAAGTAATATACCCTAGTAGAGAGTATTCGGCTGTGATAGGCTTTGTGGTAAAATTATTTTTAGGAGGATTAATGTGCTAAAATTAATTTCGTTATCCGGTATCGTTGGTTTACTCATAAAGTAAATGCAGGGTCTTAAAGAAAGTTGGCGGAGACAAAGGAGAGAGAGAGAGAGAGAGAGAGAGAGAGAGAGAGAGAGAGAGAGAGAGAGAGAGAGAGAGTCCTCGTCAGGAAAAGAAAAAAGTCAGACCCGTGGTCACAGAAAAAATATCACTCACTTTATTATCGATGTTGTAACCTCCATTTGAACTTGTCCCAAAATCAAGGAAATGTGAAGTAGTTGTTTTAAATCAATGATTAAATCATAGCCCACCTCAAATGATGAGGACTAGCTCCGAAATTTCGGTCGTGACTTGTCGCTCTGTCGGTTACAAACTGACTGATCCGCCTCAAAAATTCCAATTCTGGTGTGACAGTTTTTCGCGGTTGACTTTTTGTTGTCGGCAACACAGCTTGGTACCAAGTTTACTAGTGGTGGGAGGCAACCACTTCATGATACATATCGGAAAAGTGTTGAGATGGATTCATGCCTTTCATATGAAGTGAATTTGAATCTTGTGTGCTGATTCCATTTTCTGTGTCGATAACCGTTTTGGGATTCGCACATCTTGACAGATCATAGATGTTGGAATTTATCCAACAGTTATAGCTTGAGAATGAAGCTAAACAGAACGTCTGAATGATAAAAAAGAACAAGTTCCATTTGCAATCTTACGACTTCCGATATGTAACATTAATGTTAATTAAAATCAGTTGTGAAATATTAAATGAGATTTTAAATTCTGAACATTTATAACAGTTCTAGAATTTCACCAGTTGGTATATTGACTTACCCGCCCATCCGCTACAGGAAAGGTGTTGCACTAAATCAATGTTTAAAGCCGAGCCTCCACCCACGCACAAATGCACGGCCAAGGGCAGAGCTATTAATAGCTTAGATTATTCTGCACCTTCCCTTTCATGGGGAGCCATAGTCATCAGAAAATAAACCAAACCACATTCCTTATAGGAGAAGAAGTTGGTACTGCCTGGGGAGGAAGCTCTCCCCACTGGATTTAAGTTCATGTATTATCTTTTTCTTAACCGTCACACGAATGGCAGGGATGTATCTAGCTGATGTTTCTCATTAAGAAGTACGTAAAAACATATCATATCCGACCCTTGGGTGTAATAGAAGAGTTACTACTGCAGTTGGAATCCTATCCTGATGATCAGGGGAAGTTAGTTATCTTACTATCTTATCGGAACCGTTTTATAAAATCGTTGAGATAACATACTAAAGTTGCTCTTCACTGTATCCCTGGGACTAGCGGGAATTTCTTCACGGGTTCCATTTCTTTTGCAACTTAAATGTTGGAATGGACGGGGTTAAGTTTCATTTATCTTAGTCTGTTTCCTATTCATTGCGTGACGCACGTTAAATCTCATAATTTCTTCTCCTTTTCCTTTTTTTTTTCCTTTTATTCTTCTCACTCTCTTTCTCTCTTTCTTCATCATACTCCTATCTTTTCACTCTTCTTTAGCTTTCCTTTTTCGTCTCTCCACTATCCCCATCTCTCTCTTTTTCTCACTAGTTTTTCTACCTCCTTGTTCACTTTTATCCCCCCTCTCTGTTTTACACCATTTAAACTTCTCTGCTTATTTAAGTCTTCCTTTTTTATTTTCAACGATAACTTTCACTTTGTTCTCTTTGAACGTTCTTTCTTTTCTTTTATTATCTTTTCATTATGATTCTTCATTTTCGTCCGCCCTGTTGGCAGGTTTTAGAATACGCTGACTGTATCCCCTGTTGAGGGGTAAGACCCCCTAAAAAACAAAAAAACAAAAAACACAGGGTAACTTGGATGTGAAACTCAACTGAATTTGATGGTGAGGCTCCAGTTCTGAAGCTTTGTGGAGTGTGGTGTACCTTTTTATTGCCATTACTTCCAGGTTCATTCAGGTTCACTCAATGGTAATAATTTTAGGGTTCCATCTATGGGTCGAATCGATCGGTGTCAAAATCATTCTTACTCGATAGGACGGTGTGTAATAAAAAGAAAAGCAAATAAATAATAAATAAAAATCAAAATAAATTAAAAAATAAGAAAACTCTCTCTCTCACACACACACACACACACACACACACACACACACAATCTAAATATGAATATACAATGAACGCGATTACCAAAGTTCTAAACATAAAATAATCCTAGATGCGTTGACATGCCGTTAAAATCAATCAATCAATAAATCAATTTACTTTTTTTCTCTCAGGATTAAAGCAGGAGTGGAAACTTTATATATATATATATATATATATATATATATATATATATATATATATATATTGCTGCGTAGAAGACGTAGCGGTCTTTATAAAGTTGACTTATTGATTTCTAGCAACCAGCCATGTTATGAGATTTGTTCGTTAAATCTCGCCACCAAAAAATAAAATAGACCGAACAAAAAATTTAAAAAATTATAAAAAAAAAAAAAAAAAAAAAAAAAAAAGAGTTGACGTGTCGTGTGCATATATTTCTTTTCTGTTTTCTTTAGTTTTATTACCTCTTCTTTTTCCTCCTGTCCGCACGCAAAGGTTTGTAAGTCGTTACAATATTGTTATGTAGATTTGGTTTGATTAATTGATTGATTTTAACAGCATGTTAATCCGTCTGGGGTTATTTTATACCAGGAGGTTAGAGAACTGCACACAGTGTACGTCTATATCTATATATATATTTTTTTGCGTAGTTGTTCAGGTGTTTATTTATTGATATTTCGTTCAAAACAAAATGTCAAAATCCCCTTGGATAGTTTTTTTTTTTAAATAGTTTCTTTGTATGATACTAATCCTGTTTACATTTATGATTTTGGGAACAATTTTATTTCTCTTAACAAGACAAAATATCACCGACATCAATATTGATGTTGTCCTGAAGACCTACCTGAGGCGATGAACGATAGGGAAAAGTGGCGAGAGAGGTTCAGGGATATCTGTGCTACCAGCACGACATGATGATGATGATGATGATGATGAGAGTTAAATCTCCACATTCTATGAGAAAATGTTTAAAAGTGTTGAGTGTTGGACATGCTCTCCACTGTGAGTTCCTCTTGTCTGAGTATAAAGTATGTAATATAAATTAGGGTTCAAGCTCAGACAGTATTAAATTATGTAGATGCACAACCGCTTTAACCACCAAGCCGATTCGAGACCAGATTTTTTAAAAAATCCAGCAAAATATTGCCAAGAATGGCAGAAGAAAAGATTTATCAAGCTTCGTTGTAGAGCGAATAATTCAAATTACCGTGTGAAAGAAAAGTCTGCTGAATACAATGTTACTACCCACCAATTTTGATGTTGAACTTGCTCTGCGGGGGAGATTTTCAGAGGTAGAAATTAGATACAACTGCCTCAAAGAAGCAATGGAACCTCTCGTATATATACACGTGCGCTCGCATGCACGCCCTCGCGTGCACACACGCACACGCACACGCACACGCAGAGAGCCACGCATATCCGAATGAATTAATATACATGCACATGAATGCTCGTAATGTAATGGTTATCGTTAAAGGAAATGGACACGGTGACTTGAGTTCAAATTCTGGATGAAGCAATTTGCATTTACGATTGCTGTAATACTAATGGGAAAGATATGAATCCAACTATTATTCTTCCAGTTTATTGGTAAATAGTAGGGCAGACTATGCTCTTTCACTTTGGTATGGCAACCAATCTAGGAGAAAGAAAACTCTGGGTTCAAATCGGTTAAAATCCACTAAAAAATGACTTTGCGTCACATTCTGCTCGTGCGAAGGGGTACATACATAGATACCACCTCCTCATATATATATATATATATATATATATATATGAGGAGGTGGTATCTATGTATAATATTCACAAAAACAACCCAACGTTTGCAAGAGATACGTTAACATCTGATGAGAGCAATTTTCATCCTTTATCAAAGGATAACAAATTTAGAAGAGACGAAGATGTTTGGATTACCTCCCTTGTCTGCCGAAGAGTTCTGCTGATCGCCATCATGTGACATGATCAAAGTAGTATATAATGCGACCGCGCAGGAGATTTAAGTCTCTCCGACTCCAGCAGACAAGGGAGGTAATGACCTTTTAAGTCACCAAGCGCCAATTAGCAGAACTCTTTGGCAGGCAAGGGATGTAATCCTTCAATGGCTTCAAATCTTAATGCATTGTTTAACAGGGGTAGATTGATTGGGTACTGGACCCCTGGGAAAAAAGGGTAACTCGCTCTTAACACAAGACAGCCTACCATCTATTCCAAGAAGATATATATTTATGTGTGAGTGTGTGTGTAAGTTTAATCTTGATCAGACATTTTTCTAAAGCCCCATCTCTAAAAAAAATATGATACAGAAATAGGGGGTTTCTTTCCATGGTTACAGAATACAGTTACGAACATATATTAACGAACTTGTTACGAAGTTTGAGAGTTGATTTATTGATTTTAGGATTTATACATTTTTATGTGGTGGTTTCTAAAGAGTTTTTGGGATCTGAATAATGCAATGAAAGGGTACTTGACACTTTCTAGAACTTGCACATGTCACACCTCCAACACCTTTATTTTGGTGGGTGGGGATCTTGTATCTCTGTTGGGGATGCCGTCTGTGTACTCTTGTAGCAGTCACAATAAAATAAAAGATTTATTTTCTCTCGTGAATCAATGCCCCGCCAAGCGATTCGGCCGCACAATGACCAATCAGCGGAAAGAGCGCATTGATTCCATCTGTCTTCTAAGGAACTATTTTCAAGCCCTTTTTTGGAAATCACGGTCAGCCAGCAGAGAGTTACCCGGCAAGCAGAGAAGAAAGACCTCTCTCCTGTTCCCATCTACTGGACACTCAAGCATGGACGATCTTCACTGAAGATAACTGCTGGCTAACCTGTGACACCCAAAGAACTTTATACTCTTACTTTTTCTAACTCTGACACAGTCCAACTTTCTGTCGTCGAAATAAACCCTTTCGTTGTTCTTCTTGAAAAAGGTTTTGTTATTTTATTCCGTGCTCCGTGAACAACAACAACAACAACAACAACAACGAGTTAATTTATAGTGATGTAAATAAACATTCACAAAACTCAAAACCTCGCTGACAGAGCAGAGAGTGTATAGTGTGATACTGTGACAAATTGTAGCTGAATACTTTTGCAGAGGAATTTCTTGGTAACTGTGAAAAAAGGTGAATGCTGAAATGAATAATAAATAAAAGAAGAAAACGGTGGTGGGGTGTAGTGGCTGCAGTGCTGGACTGCGGCCTTGAAGTAAATAATTTCGAACGCTATTACGTTCATTTTCGGACTAATACCCTTGGAAAAGTTATGAACCCTCTTCCCCCCACCAGCTATGTAGAATAGGATTACAGCTGTTCTTCTTCAAGGATGGTTTTGGCATTAGATAACCCACGAAGGTTGATATGCCTTTAAACAATGAAACGAACCAACCAAAACAAGTCAACAGTAAAACAAATCACAGGAGACTGATTTGAATAGTTTTTTTTTATGTAATGTGACAAGGTTAAGACTTTGAAAAAGAAATTGTTGGCTAAAGAAGCAGTTTTCTTTTATAGTAATGCTGTTTACAAATTTCGCAGAAGTGTGTAGTCGACAGAAAATCCGTGAGATATTTCTTTTTATGTATTATTTTATGTATCATTTCTAGAAACAAACAATGATTTACAAAAATATGTTTTTGACTGAATATTAATTTTCATATGTGTAAAGTGTATTTCAATGTTTTTGTATTTTTTTAATTGGTTACTTTTGAGTCAATCCTGAATTCCTTTGAGGATAAAAATTGGTTATCCTCATGAAATTTGGATCTGATATTTTTGGTTAAACTTGGAGCATCAAGGTCTTCCTCCTTCGACTACTGGACTACTACCGAATAAGAAGGAGGGCTAGTATTCAGACCCATTATATTTTGGCGGCAAAATCAGGGAAAAATTCTTTTTTGGAAATTTTGACACACGTGTTTTTTTTAATTTAGATTTTCTGAGATTTGGGAATGTTGTTGAAGTTTCCACTTAAAAGTGTAGATGATTAATTGTAAAAATGATCGATAAGTTTCTTCCAGGAAAGTTGCTCAGCCCAACGTATCTGATTACGGATGAGAAGCATTTCAATACTGGGTGTAGTTGCTCACTGAAGAACAAAGGTGTCGGGTGTTAGAGACAGTCATTTTAGGACTAGTAGCCTCCTAAGACAAGCTTGAATTTTTTTTCAAGGCTTTGATGTGACGATGATATGAAGTCCAAGTTTCAGAAGAGTATGAAAGGGCAGATAAAACGCAAAGCTTGTTTTTGATGGTGATGCCCCTGTCAGACCACACAGTCTTTGAGCTGACTTTTTCAATCAGCAGATTTATTTTAGAATCAAACGACTCATCTCTAGAGAGAATACCGCCAAAAAGCATAAACCATATCCAATCTTTTACCCTGAACGATAATGTTAAGTTCGACATAGAGCTTGCCTGAGAGTGGAGTGAAATTTAATAGCAGTTTTAATAGTCTTGTGAATTCTCTCACCCAGTCCGTCACAAGACTCGTGTTTCTGCAACGTCGTGAAATATCTCACGGATTTTCTGTCGACTATACACTTCTGCGAAATCTGTGAACAGCATTGCCATAAAAGAAAACTGTTTCTTTTGCCAACAATTTCTTTTTCAAAGTCTTAACCTTGTCACATTACATCAAATAAATCTGTTAGTTATTGTCGTACAGATTTCGTTACTCGTGTCCCAAGCGAGAAACAATAAATTCTACAGTGTTTCTTTCTTCCTTTCCTCATTCCTCCTTCCAGCACCAAGGGTTTGTTGCTTTCTCTCTACGTCACGACTCGTTAGTACCTCCAACTACTACTACTACTACTTCCACTACTGGCCCACACGACAGCTATTAAGTTTGATCTTCACCATCCAGCATTTTTTGTAGGATAATTTCTGCTTGTAATCGCTGACTGCAGTTTATTTCACGCCTCATGGAGGTTCCTGAAGCTTACAGTGTCAGAATAGAAAACAAAAGCGAATTACTCCCCACTTGTTTTATTGTGTCATTAATTTTCTTCATTGACGTTCGTAGCAAAAGTAAAATTCTTTGTGAGAAATGATGACATTTTCTTTAGTAGATAACCAAAAAGAGACAGTAATAGTCGAAGGATTGATGAAATGGAGATTATTAATTTTTGAAGTCCTCTTTGGTATCATGGGGGTTCCCCTTACAGGTGGTGATATGTACCATGAGTTCTGTAGGCACAGGACCGTCATCAACGTAACGAGAACATCTATTTACTGAACACCTTTGCAACAGGCAGGATGCAGCATAAAGTCAATTTTCAAGTGGAATACAGCTGGTTTGAATTTAGAGTAAGTATTTACCCAACCCCTATGCACGAGAAAGATGTGACACAGTCTATTTTTAAGCAGAGTTTAACTGGTTTTAATTAAGAGTTTTCCTTCTCCCAGACCGGTTGCCATAGCAAGGTTAAAGAGCACAGTCTTCCCTGATATTTACCCATAGATGGAGAAAGAATAGTTGGATTCATACTTTTCTCAAGAGTATTAGCCCTATGTGGAATGCAGTCTCGTCCAGAATTTGAACTCGGTCCGTCGTGTCCATTGACCACGTCAGTTACCATTACACCAGGAATATATATATATATATATATATATATATATATATTACTTGCATTTATTCTGTACGAGAAAACAATATTCAACCAACCATTATTGCAATACAATTCCTTCACAAAAACAATTTTGTCGGATTAACAACAATTGTTGCCTGAGCAAATTTAACTGAATGTATACAAAATTAGATAAAATACAAAAAGAGGGCATAAAAAGTCGTATGAAGAAATGTCCTTAGCGTACGTACATGTTGGATAAATGGAAGCTTTGGGAGAGACTTACATACTCGAGAAGTGTATTGCTCTATGGTGTCATGTTCAATGCGACACGAGATTGTTGGAGACGAAAAAAGTTCCTATATCCTGTAGGACAGAGTCAGGTCGGTTTCAAGTCATGTTGCATGGGGTAAGAGAAGGGCTTTTATGCGCTTATGTCTTTATAGGATTTTGTCAACGCCATCCAGATGTCATCAGCAGAAACTTTAATAGACAAGGGAGGTAATCTCCAGAATGCCTCTAGTGGTCATTTGCAGAACTCTTTGGCAGACAGAGTAGGTAATCACACAGTCATCAAACCCTGTCCCAACTTAGATCTACCTATTCTCTATCACTAATATTGAGCACTCTTTATTTATAAATATATCAAACTACATTACTAATATATATATATATATATATATATACTCACGCATAGATAAACATACATATACATATACACACGAGTATGGTGTAATTTCTTTTTTGAGTGGGTTATTTAATGCCCAGGCCATCCTTGTAGAAGTACAGCAGGACTCTCGAGTTTGACATGAAACATATGAAGAAAGCCGAAGAACACATCGGCCGAAACGTTGTGATTATAATAATAAAAATGAGGTTAATAGTCCGAATATTTCGAGTAATAATAATTATCGAGCTTCAACTCAGAAATTTTGGCAAATAGAACTCTAGGACCACCTATGCTAGTCACGGGACCTGATGAGGTTGACTTAGTCTAGTTCCGAGACTACCACATGTAATTCCAGCTAGTTGCCTCGTCAAAGGTTTCGTGCCCACATCGTGTATTTTTAAAGGTGTTCGAAATCGGGAATTGATGCAACTTCGTCGGAGCCCTCTTTGTTGGGTTTGGCTGGCTGCTAGTCAGAATAAGTTGCCGAGCATCGACAACTCAAAGAGACAAGAAAAACTTCCAGTAAAAAAAGTAACAAATTATTTATTGAAACAAAAGTATGCAACAGTTATAACATCGAATAACAGCTTTGTTTTGTGAAGAGGAGACTGACTGTTTTAGTGCTACTCTGTGTATTAGTCAATGGTGATTTTGTGTTCAAGATCTTTGAAGTTTTTTGTTGTTTTTCTGATTAGATACTTGGAGAGAATTCTTTTGTATCGGTTTGGTCTGGATCTCTCTCTCTCTCTCTCTCTCTCTCTCTCGCGCGCGTCTTCCCCTCTCGTGTTGAACACCTAATAGGGGGCTCCTCTTCCCCGGAAACAATCACCTCTGATTGGTCCGACACTAAGAATCCTAATTGTCCTATGGTGTTATCTCATGGGAAAAAAACGACCTTGTATATTTTCCTGTAATCGATATTTCTGAAATATACATTTCTTTTGAGTTATAAATTCCAATCAACAATTCTTCGTTTAGGATTTGACACTTAAGGCTATAGTGAATGTACGGCTTATTTTGTTTTGACAAATTGTTGACAGATTGTTGCCACAGTCAGTGGCAAGCGTGAACTACGCAATATTTTGGTTTAAAATGCCTGTTATTCAAACAAACACCTCACATACATTAACTTAGGTTTTTGTTGGTTCAAATGTTTCAATTTTAGACAAATAATATTTCTTTAATACCTTTCTATAAGCGCCAGTCGAAATATATTCTGTCATACTATTTGTGCTAGATAGCAATACTTGAAACCATTTAACTGTGTGCAAACAAATCAACTTTGGCTCGTTTAAGAGGTGTTACTTACAAACTATTCATTCAAAAATATGTAAACAGGATTTGGCATTCAATACTCATCATATTGTATTAACCTAACCAGGAGAAATCCTCCCAGCAATGAATACAAATGTAGTATAGAAAGAAGGGGAAATGAATTAGATGAAAAGGGGAATTACTTTGAAGGAGAACTATGTATTTTATTGTTTGGAATTGAAAGAAATTGTTTGGGACACCAGTCCCGTTGCTTTTTTACACACACCTCGTATATATATATATATATATATATATACGCACACACATTTCTCCTTTTCTCTTTGAACTTCATGAGAAGACTTTCAACTGGTATCATAGTTTTTGTTTTTGTTTCATGGTATATCAACCTTCTTGGTCTATTTAATGCTGAAGCATCATTGTAAAAGATCAGTAGAGATAATATTTAACCAATAGTTAAGGAGGCCATACTTTTTCCTCGGATATTTGTCCGAAAATGAATGTGATAGAATGAGTAGAGTTCGAACTCGTTTACATAGCTGTCACAGTCCAGAACGTTTGCCAATACGCCACGGGATCTCATCCATTTTATTTTTTTATGAGAGAAGCATATATTTATGTTCTATATTCGGCTGTTTATTGGTTCTTATTATTAAAGATAAAAGGGAGATAATTATATGAAATAATAAGTAAATTAAACGTTCACATTTGCCTCTGGCCGATTGAAGATAATTTTCATCTAAAATCGCTTATTATTATGGGTCCGTATTACAAGTGGAACAACTGGTAATAAAAGATGAAAAGATGTGATAAGAATTGAGATTTCATGAAAACAGTAGAGTTTTCAATGAAGGAAAGAAAAAAATGTTTTATCATTAGCCTTGTAATAATTATGAAACAAAATAGAACCAAAAATAGAAGCATTCCGGAAAAAAACAAATGACATTATTTCTAACCAATTCTGCTGTTATCAAGAAGGGTCATAGAAAAAAAGTTAAATACGAAAAGTAGAATATTGCAGTACTCGTTTAAAAATTAAGCCACTTAAAAAAAAAAGTGAAATAAAATAAATCGCTTAAAAAATTTCGAAACTTTTCTTTACGCTTTATTAGTGCATGTCAAGTGACACTTATGGACAGAAGAAATAGAGTCGGTAACTCAAGGTCGAATACTTTTTTTTTTGTTGGGGGTATAGGTGGGATCTGTTCTTACTCAATGTCGTATTGTCTCGGATGTTGTAAATGGATATCCGCTTTGCAGCGCTTATCCCATTCTCTCACGAAAAACAGACAACTCTGTCCCACTATATATATATATATATATATACTTACATCCTTTCTGTCACGGTCTAGTAACAATCCTCAAAGTGGGAGTTCGTTTAATCTCAACAATCTCAAGGTCAATTCTACCACTCTAAATTTGGAAAATAATAAAATCAAACATTTATTGATTTTGTCCAGGTATTTGAGATCTCCGAACGAACACGAAGGTGTCTTCTGTACACCACACTTGGTGAAAACAAAAAAGGTAACCTATAGTAAATTAGCAATTTTCTAAAAACTCCTTTGGAAGAATTCCCCGTGGTGTAGTGGCTAACGTGTTGGACTCTGATATCGCAGTAAGCGAGTTCGAACTCCAGTCACGCTATCACCTTCACTTTCTGAATAATACTCTTGGGAAAGGTATGAATCCCCAATCCGATCAGCTATGGAGGGTTAAATAGAACCATTATTGTCATTCTACAATGATGGTCTTGGCATAAAATAACTCTCGAAGGTTGTGTTGAGAGTTGTAAATTCGGCACTTAATCTGATTGGCTCGTGCTCGAATCTGATTGGCTGTTTTGAAGTTGTGCCGTTAACCCTCTGCTCCACTGCTCCAACTATTATTTAAGTGAGACCCACAAGGGTTCTCTCTCTTTTTCTGTTTTTCTTTTTTTGTTTGTTTGTTGTTTTTTTTCACAGCACGTGCAGAAGCCGTGCTTCGCTCGCTCTTTTGCTTTGCGAGCTCTTGTTTATTCGTCTTCGACTTTTGGCTGTTTTTTCTTAGGCAAAGTAGCTTGAGCAAATAAGCCTATTTAGTCGCTATAGGCTAAGCCTCTTTTCCTTGTAGGTTTTTTTTTTGTTACTTGTTGAAACAATAAAGCCTACTACAGGCTATTTATGGTTTTGGTATGCTGTCCCCTTCAAAAGGAAAGTTGAGTCCAACGTCTGGGGGCGGGTGTTAGGTGACTTTTTTGCCGACAAAGGAAGCTGTTGGTCGGGTCAGAAAATGTGGTAAAGGCCTCTTTAGGCTCAACAGAAGAAAATTCGAGTTGAAACAAAAGATATTCATCAGTAGAAGGAGGAAGTGGTGGTCTACTCGAAGTTTACTGAAAGAAATAGTAAACTTCGTTTTCAACAAGTCTACACCAGAAACTAGAAGAACACGGTTGTCCAGGTTGATTCTACACAAGAAGGAGACGCTGAGACATAAACCCTAAAAATTGGCTTCAAAATTAACTTTAACATAAAATACCAAAGAAAGGTATTTATCATTAACAAAAGTTTAACTGACAGGAGGTGGGGTTGACGGCATGGCTTAGTTGTTGTATTTCTCTTTACCCTTCTTTTTTTTTTGTTTATAGTAATGTCGTTACTTGAATGTATGTTATTTCAGTAACTTTATTCAATTTTTTCGAGGGAAAAATATGCAAAGCCGAATTTCGTAAAGTTTAATTCTCTTGAAATAAATTATTTTGTGGGAACTTGTTTTTATTTTTAAGAAATATAGACATTCTTTTCTTTCAGGTAGCAAAAGTAATCTTTCCTTCCCCCTTTTTTTTATCTCCTATATTTCTATACTTTTCTTTCCCCCTTTGACAGACCTGACAGTTACTGCTAGATAATTTCTTGGGCTGGGCAGAGATAAAGTTTACTTGATTTGGGTACAGTTGTATTTTATAGCAACTAACATTCGGATAAATTTGTTAACTTTTCGTGTGTTGGTTGTTATAATTTAAGACCTAAAACCTTGCATTTTTTTTAACTGAGTACATTTCTCATATCTTGCATATTTCGTTCTTAATATCTTGCATATTTGAATTCTCATTAAATAAAGAAATCTAACCAAAATATCCCTTAAATACGAGTAATCATGAAAAGCGTTAATGAAAGCGAGCCAGTGTCTTTTAAATAATGACCATCTTAGAACTTGTATGTACGATGGATAAGTACTGGTTCCGAAAAATTATCTATATCATTTACTTTTTGAATAAAGACCATTTTCTCTGGAATTTTGAGATAGCAAAGAACCACCTTATCCCGGCCAAATGACCAGACCTAGAATTATTTAACAAGACCTAGTATTAATTAATTAGATACAGTATTAATTAACAAAACCTAGTATTAATTAATAAGATATAGTATTAATTAACAAGGCCTAGTATTAATTAACAGGAGAATAAAAAACAAAAACAAACCAGAAAAACAAAAAGGAAGACGGAGAAATCCACAAGATGACAATTTCTTTTCTTCTTATATTCAGACACACACGCACATATATATATATACATCTGACACAAATGCAAAAAATGAAAAAAGAAGCTTATTCACATCAAATCAAAAAATACTTTCTTATTAAACATCTATTGACTTTGCCCTGGTATTTGTGATCTCCGAACGAATACACAGACGTCTTTCGTACGCCATATTTGGAAATATAATGCTATATAATAAATTTTTTGGATTCGAATGGTTTGCTAAATAAAAGATCGGGATTGGTAGCTAAGTGCTGCCATGAAAGTAAATATTTATTTACTTGGTAACTTGGCGACTGATTGATCCACGTGACTTTGTATATCAACCACATAACCGTCACGAGACTCAAAAATAGTATATATTTGTTCGGTTGAATCTAAGAACTTGACGTGTTGACTCCTAACTCTTCTGATAATCAGAAACATGAAACTCTGACTCGTGAGTTTTTATCCTGCTTTATTATTATCTCATATTATACTTGAAATGTAGTCTGATATTACTCAGTGTTTTCGTGTACAGAGTACTGTAATAATTTTACGGATTAAAAACAATTTTAGCGTCAACTTTTAATCATAACTATATATATATATATATATAACTATATATATACACACATCATCATCATTGAGCTCATCGTCATCATCAAGGCGTGTAGAGAACACCGATTCCCTTGACTCTCTTTTCCCATCCATCCCTATTGGCCTTGGCTCTTAATAGATCCTCTGAAAAGCATCCAGTGTCAACACACAGCTGATGAATGTAAGTTTTTGATGGTCATCCAACACTGGTGTAGGTGTGGGAGCCCACGGGAGGACTTCATGAGTTTGTCCTTACTTCCACTGTCTTGCCCAATTTGTCTTCTTCATTTTACTTGTTGGGTGGGAGATAAGTTAGCGTACAGCTACTGTTTTGTGAGATGCTGCTTCCAGGATTTGTTCAAAACAGCATGCAACATTCTTGTGTTGTTTCCAATTAGCTTATTATCCAAGTGTTTTGTTAGATTCCAAGTGGTGCAGCCATACAATTGTACTGACACAGCTGCAGTTTAGAAGAATTCCCGTTTTATTTTATCAGAGATTAGATTTCTTTTGGTCAATAATTTATCAATGGAGGTTCGTATGTTGACATCGCTTCTGTAGATGAGGTATTACTACCGAGGTATATTAACTGATCTACTGATTTCAGAGATTTGCCATTTCATGCGGAGATGGCACCATCTTGTTTAAAACATATGAATTGTTTTATCTGATTTCACTTTGACATCAATATTTAATCATGCGTCTCGAAAAAGAGTACGCAATTGTTCCGTTGAATTAAAAAAAACAACAACAATAAAACATTAGAGTTGTTAAATACGAGCTCACATAAGAATAAAAAATGTGAAACTCTGAGTTAATCCTGTTTAAGATTATCTTATTTGATACTTGAAATATATTGATATTGCTCTTCCTTTTTGTAGATAGAGCACTGTAAAGATTTTACCGATTAAAACCGCTTTACCGTTAAAGTTTATTCATGATTATATATATACATGTGTGTGTGTGTGTGTGTGTGTGTGTGTGTGTGTGTGTGACATTTACTTAAAGGCTCAGTGGATATCAAAATGATCGTGAAGCTTTTAAAACTGATATTTTTGACGAAGAATGCTGTCTTCTTTTGACATTCGCCAATAAGGAAATATCATTTTAAACTTAACATTTTAGCTTTTTTCCCCGTCTTTCTCGCCAATGTGGTATGTAAATTAATCGGACGCATTTGTAACCCTTTCGTAATTATGACGTGGCAGACAAACAACGCAACAATTCAGCCTTTTCAAAAATGCAGACGAAAGACACTTCTTCGTTAGGTAAAAATAAAATATACACTTCTGAGATAACATTAGTTTCACTTTAGTTGTCTAAAATTTATTCGAATAAAACAAGAGACGAACACGTTCGTTTCGTTATACCAATTGTTTACACTATTTAACAATAAATATTTTTCAGTTGGAAAGACTCAAAAGTATTTCCTTCAAAACTTTTTTCTGGCAAGAATAACTTTCATGTATAATACGAGGGTGAGGTGAAAAGTTTTTAAGATGACGTCATATTTGCTATTACAGACGTTTTTGTCAATGGAACCCAGGCACTGCAACACCCATGGAAGAAGTGCATGTGCGTTGAGAGGTATATGTTGGACAATAAACATCATTTGATCAAATTCTGTGAGAATATATTGGTCAGCCAATGAACTTTTCAGCCGATCCACGTAATTTTCAAACAGATCCATTTGACACAAAGATGGGACCCTAACAGGTAGCCACCCTATCGACAGGGCTAAGAATACGCTAACTTTATCCTCCACCAAAAAAAAAAAAGGATCCTAGGTTTTACACTAAACTATCAGGTGATGAGGTTCAATTTCCGGCAGTTTTTAAAGTGGGAAGTTTCTTCATTGTCATTACTCCTACATCCACTTTGACCAGAATATTGTATAGCCATAAACATAATGATATCAATAACAACAGTATATATACAAATGCAAAAACACAGGCGGACACTCTTTTGGTCAGGTACGAACGCATTTATTAACTTCTGACTGCGGTTCTTCGACACGAGGAGAGAGAGAGAGAGACACAATTCTTAAAAGTCTTTCGTTATCATACTATGCTCACATCACCCCCCAACGCTCGGCCATCTCAATTTTTTAACTCCATGTTCGGACCCAACTTCTCAACATCATTGTCGGACCCAACCTCTCACCGCCATGGTCGGACCCCAACTTCAACTGTCTGCCTCAATGGCCCAAAGTCAACTCCCAACTGATTCTTTTTACGTTCACTTTCAGACGTATATCATCAGAAAAAAGGCATGAATTTCCTTGTCCCTTCCTCATCTATGGATTAAAAATACAATTTTAAGTTGTATTTATGTAATAGTTTTGGCATTAAATAACTCACGAAAGTTGATGTGCCATTAAACAAAGAAACCAAACCAAGAATTCAGCTGACAGGCCTTTGGGGTTATCACAGGTAATGATAAAAAAAAATGATAATCTGTAATAGCAAAGATTTATCCAAATGATAATTGTTTTGAAACGTGATAGTCATTAAATAAGATTATCACTTAAAACAAAAAGATAATCCTTTCTTATGGCCATCGTCTTTTAATAATGAATCAATGGGTTGGTGGAATTTGTAATAACGGGACAAAATTTACTGTCAGCTTATATTCTCGACAGGTGGTGGGCCTCGCAAGAATTTGGGATAACATTTTGTCTAATATAAAACATGTACGAGTTGACCCGAAGGGAATAAAAAAAGCAAGAAAAAAAAAACTATTTATAATTGAACGATGTTGACATGTTGCTAAATTAGCCAAGCAATTAGAATTTGAAAAATTTGGATGGTTATAAGACACAACTAAAACAGAGTTTGTACTGAAACAAGTGTAGTGGCTAATGTGTTGGACTGCGAGGTCATAGTAAGCGAGTTTAAACCCCAGACACGCTCTTACGTTCATCTTCGGACTAATACCCTTAAGAAAGGCATGAACTCCCTTATCCCCTCAGCTATTTGTTGAACAGTACCACTACTGTCCTTTTTCTAGGTTGGCTTTTGGATTAAATAACCAAGAAGGCTGATTGATATGCAACGAAACTGAAACCATACACATATGCTCCTGCGCATATTCATGCATGTGTGTGTATTTGCCTTCATGTAAGTATATATATATATATATATATATATATATATATATATATATATATATATATCGAGTGTCTCAGTATGGGGTCTGCAGAGATGAAAAACCCGACGTGTTTCCTGCATATTTAATTTTCTCGCATTCAGACTTCAATTCCTAGGGGAGATGGAGCTTGGCATCACGCTGCGAAACATGAGGATTAACAGGGTTAAAATTCCAGCTGAAAAAATACCGAAAAGGCATAAATCTACCACTCCCTGAAATCTGTCCTGTTGCCAGATGTCAGGTTCTGTCATGGGTTGACAAAAAAAAAAGTCCTGTTAGATCAGACATTTTCCAAACTACTTGTGTTTCAGTTAATTTGAGAGATGGGCATCACCCATTAAAGTAACTCTTTTTTGTACTATTATGACATCTCGGCTAATTCATCGATCACAGGAGTTTTCTTCCACCAAAATTATAGTAAGGAATGTCACCAATTTATTGTTTCCAAACTTATCTTTAATACAGAGGTTTCTTGTTGAATTGTAAGTGTATTTCAATTATCAATTCGTCAAAAAGTTTTGATTCTTATTGGGCGCTCCACAATGTTTAGCCTCATGCTAGACTTCTCTTAACTTAATCAATATCGACAAAAATATCTACTGTAGAGTATTGATTTGGAATCTTATCCGGCATATCAATCCAAAAATGCAGTAAGTTTAATCCTAATTGAGTGCTCCACTGCTCGACTAATAAAACTGAATAATTATTATGTTGTTGATGAATCCGTGATCTGAGCTAAAAGAAGACGAATATCATCAAAAGTTTATAATTCCAGACAAAAAAGCATCTTTTCGAGTACCTCGCATTGTGTAATGGTTAACAAGATTGGTTATTAATTATTTATTAGTGAGTTTGATTCTCACTGGTTGCTCCTTACATCGTTGCATTTGTCTCAAACTAAGCCAAGCTTAGTAAATTATTTTGGCTTCTCACATGGTGAAATGGTTAACAAGCTAAGCTAGCAGACCGTAGTTAGTGAGTTCGATTCTGACTAGGTGCCCCATACATCCACCCTTGTGTCACAACTAAGCTAAGTTTAGTAGATAACTATTTAGATGTATTAAATGGTCTAATGTTCAGCGTTCAAAGGTAGCGGACAATTGTTATTGAGTTCGAGTCTCACTGGGTGGCCCATATTTCTGGCCTACTGCTAATTTTAGTAAATAACTATGAGAACTCCTCACATGATATAAAAAGGTAAGCAAGCTTGGATTGCCGACCATTGTAATTGAGTTTGATTATCACTGGGTGCCTCATACTTTTGTCCTTGTACCACTACTTAAGCTGAATAAATGACAACATTTAGCCTCTCCAGTAAAATTTTGGCCTACATTTTTAGATACTCAATTGTACACGAGAAGTATACAAATATGTTGGGATGGGTTACTTAAATATAACTCCCTAGGGGAAAAACAAAACAAGACAACCCCCCCACCAAAAAAAACATTCATTTGTTCTGGTGCTGAAAGACAGCGTCTTTCAAATCTTTTACTTTTTTAGTCGTTTTTTTTTTCTCTCTTTTATTCAGTCTGTCTTATTTATGCAACCTCATCGGTGACTGAAGAATCAAGAAGACTAACTAGAACTAAAAACATTTTAATCTTCTCTTTTCAGGGAGACTCTCTTCAGATTACAGCTCAGAAAATAGTCTGTTAGTATGATAGTGTGTTTGTACACTAAAATTCATTCCCATCACTCAGTTTATATTTAGTATAGAGGAAGGTACAATCAGGTGCGAAGTTTGTATAAGCCCAGCGAGAAACTCTCTCGAAAGAGACTCAGACCAACATAATTAGTTTAAATAAATTTAACCACGCACATTAGGGCAGTGGTTCTCAATTGGGGTCCATGTAAGACTTTTTGGGGTGCACACAAACAAAATAATAAATTGAGGTCCATAATAATATTTTAACGGTCTATGAAATAATTTTGCTTTAGACGTATTTATTGTTATATATTACTACTTTTTCGTCATCTTATCTTGTTGAATCGAATTTCAGCCATGTCTCTAACTTACTATCCAAAGCTTGTAAATGACTCGACATTATACAGAGGTGATGTTTGATTTTGGAGCTGAATATCATAAAACTAGTTGAGCTGCATCAACCACAATGTTCGCATTGAATAAAGTGGCACTATACAGTAGTATCTTTTTGAATAACTATGTCCTTGTATATTTATGACTAATTTTACAAGTGAACATTAATATCCCGTAGAATTTAGTTGTTGAATTTTTTGTGCAATAAATTATTTATATTTCTACAATACATAGAACATTCTAAAAGTATTATTTTTAGAATTATTTAAACATCGAATGGGTATGGGGGTCTACCAGAATGAAATAGGAATCAAAGGGAGCCATAGGTATAAAAAGGTTGAGAACCATTACACTATAGTAATAGAAATCTATTATTTGCTCGGGTTCCATCCATAAAATGAAAACGTGTTAGCTTTGATTCCTGTTGATATGTTGAAGAATTTGACTTCAGGGGTTCATTTTCCTTCTAGGCAGTACCAGACACTTCGTCTAAAAACGCAAGGGTCAGATTCATTACCTGATGCGCCTTCTTTAGGGAGAATACCGACTGAGAACTAACATTTTTTAGCGCTGCTCTTGGTGTTCAGGAGGGTCTTTACCTAAAAAATTTGGTCTTTGCTCACATGGGACAGAGAGGTTGGGTAAATATATGCTATGATATTCTATCGATATTTCATGGATAGACTGACTGCAAATGAAAAGGTTTCTTTATTTTTGTTCATTGTTTTTGTTTTTTTAACATTCAGCATTTATAAAAAGAATCTCATCAAAACTGCATAATAGTATTCTCTACTCGAGTACTTGTTCCCCTAGATTTTACGATTAAGCTTTGTCCTATGTTGCA
Source organism: Sepioteuthis lessoniana (assembly GCA_963585895.1). NCBI lineage: Eukaryota > Metazoa > Mollusca > Cephalopoda > Myopsida > Loliginidae > Sepioteuthis > Sepioteuthis lessoniana. The sequence goes on along the minus strand of OY757924.1, from coordinate 1,678,383 downwards.
GATTTTTTTTCTTGCAGACAAAAATAACGCTTGAATATAAACGCAGATGTTTTTGCTATTAAAGACATAACGAATAACTGGACATTTTTTCTATGAAACACATTCTCTCTCTCTCTCTCTCTCTCTCTCTCTCTTTCATATTTTGGCTGACAGAGGAAAAACTATCGAGCCGCCCCGTTAGAAAAGAAACTCGTTTCTCAGATAAAACTGATACAGTAATTTGATCTGAGGCAAAACCGAGAAGAATTCGACGCAATTATTCGCGACTGTTAATGTTTTGTCTATATTTTCTTCCAATTCTTTGATGTCTGTGATAGTCTCAAAGATAAGTATTATTTTTCTCAGGAATATTGACCTAGTCAAGACGAACCCACGTCTGAACAACGTTAAAAGGGCCCAGAACTGAAGATAGATTTTTATTTTATTTTATTGAAAACTTTTTAAAACTTCAAATGTAGACTGAAACATATTTACCACTTTTATCCATATTCATATCTTTTTTAAACTAAGCTTTTCTTTTCTTTAGTGGTTACCTATCTAAGTACTGAACAGGCTCATGGTTGCTTAACTTCTTTTTTTCTTCTTATTTACAAAACGTTGCTTATAGTACATGTTATTAAGTGTTCACCCATCTATGTAATCAACAGGCTCATCATTGCTTATGTTCCTTAACTCCTGCTGTTTTTTCTCTACTAAACTTGCTTTATAATAACTTCTATTACTAAATAGTTACCCATCAAAGTACTGAACTAGCTCATCGTTGCTTAATAGCTTTCATTTATCATTTTTTCCTAAGTCTGGTACAGACCTCAGCTTGCTTACTGCACCAGTTAGTACAAAGCGGTCAACCATCTAACTACTGAATTGGCTCATAGTTGCTTAACTTCTTTGCCTTGTCTGACACGCTGGTCTCGGATTGTTTTAAAGTAACTGTAATTCTTAAGTGGTCACCCATCTAAATACAGAGCTGGCTCATGGTCGCTTAACTTTTCCTTTTTCTTATTTAGTAAGCTTTGCCTTATCCAATACGTTGGTCTCGGCTTGCTTTAAAGTACCTGTAATTCCTAAGTAGTCAGCAATCTAAATACTGGTCTGAGAATTTCAAGCGAAACATTCTATTCAATCTCAGAGAATAGAATATTCTTATTCAACTGTCCAAGCTCAGAGGATAATCTCGAATTAGTTAATTTTTCCAATTTAATTCATTTTCGATAGATCATTTTCTTCTTTAACTACTACCAGATCCAGGAATTGAACACATTATCTCAAGTTAACTAGATAAACCAACTTTTATTTATACTTGGTCTTCGTCCTGCAGTTGGTTGTAAAATCAACCCCGAGTTTGGGTCGGATATGAAAAAATAATATAAACTATTTTTGAAGTTAAGACAGGCAAGTGGCACTTAAAGGATTGATTAACTTGGAAGAATTAACAAATACGAGATAATCTTTTTAGCATAGTTAGCAGTATGAGAAAAATCTGGAAATGTAGAGTGAATAAGATTTCGGTTTGAAACTCCCGAGAAATTACAACAGACACCTACAAAAAGCCAGAAAGTACCACGTTTAAAATGGGACTAAAATATCAGCCAAGATGAGGGTACTTGTCTGAGTTAATCAATGTTGTTTTTTTAATTATTATTACTACAACAACAACAACAACGATACCTTCTCACATCAGAAATTCAAGTAAAAACAACTTCACATTAAAAATTAAGATAGACTATGAAAAAGTGGAATATTAAAAACTCTCCTTATTTTATAGGGTTTTCTTTTCTTTTTTTTTTTTCGCAAATTAATATTTACTTCCCGTAAATTCCGTCGTATACAAGTCGATCTTTTAAGCAGGAAAAAATCTCAGCAAAATTCAAGGTTGATTTATACGGCACGGCGAAAATCTAAACTTTTACCACAGATTGATTAACCAGTGGAACAGTACTCTTTGCAATCAGCAGGGCTAAAATTCAAACCTTTTACCATAGAGTGTTCAACCAGTTGAAAATTACTCCTTACAATCTTTATACTCCACCGACTGTAATTCCAGCAGACTGCCATAAACATTTCCAACTTAAACTCGTGTTTGGTGAACATATTTAACAAATTAACGCAGAAATTAATATAAAATCATAAAACTGAACTACAAATTAAAGATTATAGTAATGCTATACCACATGCCGTTTCCAACAGCTGATGTATTGACAAAAACTAACATGAACTTCACAGTACCCAATTCAAACAATTCCGGCATTTTTTTTTATTTGCGCAATTTTATGATTGAACAACTGATTTTGAATTCATATGAACATAAGCTGTAATATTTAAAATTTGCATGTTTCACATAAGGCCGATGTAATTCTGATTTCAGAGAAAAATTATGTTCACCCTCCACTATTGAAGTGATAACAGTTTAATAAGACATAATGGTAATTTATTGAATAGAAACATACAAACATTATTACTGTACATATATGGCACGACATTTTAAATAAAAGCTATCATAGCCTACAAGGCAAGTTTCGATCTACCATAGCTTACTTCGATATGTTAGGGAGTCGTCCGATGCAGTAAGTATAGATCTAATCCAGAATTTTGAGCTAAAAATATTGAGGTCGACTTGTATTCCATATCGACTTATATACTTCAATTTATGGTGTATAAGAAAGAAAAACGTTTTTTAATTCTTTCTATTCTCTTTCGCCTGATTTGTCATCCTTTTAGCAATGCAACATTAATGTACAACTTACTTGTTTTGGTATGGATTTGATTTCTAAAGTGTGAAAGACAAGGGGGATAATTGTAGTAGTGTGTGTAAGATCTGATAATCTTTTAGGTTGATGTAGCCAAAAAGTAATCATAACTCGGTTGCCCGTCGTCGAATCAATTCAAAATCAATTTCATTTTCATCACCAGGCAAATCTAGAGATATCTAATCAGAGAAATGTTAATATCAAAATTTTCCGTTTTCCCAATAATTTGGATACAAACTGACAGATGTATTCAAAATTATGATAATGAGATTGATCGACATTGATGATTATATCGACGGGTGTTTTCCATGAATAGCTATCATAATCAATATGTTTAATTGTTTTCTTTTATGATGAAATGTTCATATAAAATGTTTATTTGTGAGTCACTTTACCATGATAATGTCGAGTCACTAGGCAGTCATAAATATTGTTTACTCATAAAGCATCTGACCTCGAAAATATATGAACTGGTTTGAATCATATTCATTTTTTTATCTTATTTCTAAAAAATTGCCAGTTCATTGCGTTTTGCTAATGTGTTTCGTTTTCAATTGAAAAAAATAAAAATGAAAATAGGATAAATATAACTTTTGTATATTTACCTTGACACGCACATTTTTTTTTCTTTCCGCTTAAGACTATAGCAATACCTTTCTTACCTAGATAAAAGATCTACTAATAATCGCTAGATGGTGTTTTCAAAGCAGTAGAATGGTGTGCGAAAGTCTAACCTACTCTTTCTTACGGCATACCTTGACACCAGACCAGTTCTGTCCTCCCGAACTCTAATAACCTCGTGTCACATTGAACACTACACCATAGAATAATGCACCATTTAAATATGTAAGCCTTTCTCCAAAACTTCCATTTCTCTTACACGTATATATGCTAAAGACATTTCTTCATACAACTCTTTATGAACTCTTTTTGCAGCTCAGCTCATTTTTTATTTATTCTATTAAGTTTGTTCAGGCAATAAAATATATTGCGTTAATGTGACGGGATTGTTTCTGCATTTATTCTGTACGAGGTTATAATATTCATCTAACAACAATTATAAGTCTACAAGACATTTCGCTCATGAGAAATATCTCTCTAAATTTAAATTATCATTATTTTTTCAAGCAATAAAATGCAATGTACTTACTTTGTTACTTATTAGTACCTGTGTAAACCAGGGATGTCAGGGCCTCTTAACTCTCTTCAAATAACGGAATAGTTAATATTCCGCTAAAAATACGCTTTGTGGCGATCAGGGCAGTCTGTAGATAGGACGGGAATTCTTGCATTACCCAAGTTCTTGTATTTGCAGACTAATTGTAACTTGAAAGATTTTGGACCTCGAAATGTCCTTTGAAGGAGTGGTAGTGGGTAGAGTTTTCTGCATAGTAGACGTTTTCAAGATTTTGACCGAAAATTCTTTCATCAAATTAAATAGTTTCGTGACAATTTGTTCGGTAGACAACCAAAAAAATTTCCCTTCCTAAATTTTAAGATGATTTGTTTTTTTCGTTTTTCCTCAAAAAACTGAATGAATGAAAATTACTTTCTCCTACTCCATTTCCACTTACAAATGCAACAACAACGAATGATTCTTATAGCTTTTCATTAATTTGAAAATATTTTTAAAAATATATAAATTTCACTGTTTCATACATTCATTAAATTAATGCTCCCCACAATCGATTTTAATTAATGGTTTCCAGCAATAAAATAATTTAACGCTCCCCTGTAATTGATTTTAATTAACGGTCCCCTGCAATCGTTTTTAATTAACGGTTCCTGGCAATAAATTAAATTAGGGCTAACTGCAATCGATTTTAATTTTTTCATGTACCTATAGCGGTGTTGTGGGTTTCAGTCCCCCTAAATCAGTTTGATTGGCTCCATAACTGCTGACCTTTGGAATGAGGTCCGAGAGATTGAATAGCTGTTTCAAATCTCTTTCTCTTGCCATTCTTCGAGACAAGGAATTTTTAATTCTTATCGTCGATATTGTTGATCGGAAATGATTGTCTTTTCGTTATTCTAACTGCGTCATTGTTTTCGAATAAAGAAACCTGAAAAGTGAAAAACAAATATTTGAAGCATTCCTTTGAATTGATTAAAACCTCGATTTGTTTTTTCGGCAGACAAGACACTAATATAATTTTAGAAAATATTACCTACCAAGTTAGTTCTATTTCAAAAAGTTCAGTTTAGCATAAGTACGCAGTTTACGTGTCAAAACAGTTCTATTTCGAGCAATCCAGTTTAGCATAAATACGCAGTTTAGTTCTATTTGGCCCTATTTACATTTAAAACACTGATAATATTCAGCAATGAATGCCTTTAAGATTGCGATGAACCATAAATAAAGACTCTTCGATGAATTTTAAAAATAAAGTAACTGAAGACTTTAACTAACTTAAAACTTAACATATGTACGGTGAGGGGGTGGAGGACAAGAATTAAGAGAAGGGAAAGGATTTTTTCGCCCATCATTTTCCTCGGAAGCCATAGGAAGCAGTGTGATGGACGTAAAAGCGGACGAACCCAACGACGAGTCAACAGCACGCCTAACCAGCTTCTAGGTGGACGAATCCTATGGGACAACGGCCAAGAGCAAATAGTTCGATTGGGGAACTACTGCTGTTCATCTTTTAGACTGGCTTCTATGGATGAGAATAAAACACTACCATCGAATGATTACAATGACTCATACTCAAACCACATGTCCAAACTGCATCGCCCTTCGCGCGGGTAAAAAAAAAGGGGCGCCTCCTGCTGAGGTTGGAGCTTTGGACCCAGTGTTCGAAAAATCAGCTACAGAACTCAAACTAAAAAAATACTAAAATGTAAAAGCACAATACAAAAAGCGACACATTCAACGATTGAACTTTAAATAGAATTGGCCAATTACCAGAGCTGACAGCTTCTGCGATAGATCATAACAAAGACATAATATGCATACAAGAACACTGATACATTCATAGCGAAGATATTAAATACCACGATACCGGCAATGGATGGACGTTTGTCTCGGCATCTGCATAGAAAAACTCCGTCAACACCGTAATAGGAAGTGTAGGTATGCTTATCGGTCTGCGAGCCCTAAAATCACTAAATAGCATGGAGAAAATACAACCGAGGATGATGGTAGCTACATTTAATGGTAACCACAGTACAACAATCAACTCCAGTTACAGCCTTACCATCACCTTCTATAAGGAGCTATCCCTGCTTGTTCGTAGCATCCCGAAACACAATGTTCTAATCATCGGTGGAGACATGAATTTCCAAATAGGTAAAAACGTAAACAACAAATTCAGCTTACACAACACGTCGAAAAAAAAAATTGGGAACATCTAACAGACTTCATACAAGAAAATGGATTAACAAGCCTTAATACTAAATTTCTGAAAAGAAAGGGGAAACTATGGACCGACACCTACACAAATAACGCTAAAGCACAGATAGACGACATCCTCATGAATAAGGAATGGATTAATAGCGCATTGAATTGCGAGGCATATTCCTTTTTCGAGGGTGTGTTCTCCGATCACCGAATTGTCACAGCAAAGATACGACTGAGCCAATGAAGAAATGCGGCCTGAACAACAACAACCGTACACTATGACTGGTCTCTGCCTAACAATAGGGATATTAGGGATAAATATACGTTAACACTAAGAAACAAATTTGATGCATTTCAGGAGATATCAGAAACACCTAATCCGAATGACGAATATGAGGATTTCGTCAATGCCCTCTTAGAAGCGGCAGCTGAATGCATACCAACGAAACAAAGAGCTAAACGAATAGTTCAATGAGAAACTTAAGCGGTTAGAAAAAAGCGTGCAGACATAAAGTCCGCTTCTAAATGCAATAGGAGGAACCCAACCAATATCAATGCTCAGAAACTTAAGAAGACACAAAATCTGATCAATAACATTAGAGACTCAGTTGAAGATAGACAATCTCGGATAGCATGACAGATGCTAAACGAAGTGAGTAATACGAAGAGTACTGCGAGAGCTTAACAGAAAGCTGCCACTCAAGAAGAACGAAAAAATCGACTTAGTACTCAGAAAAATTAAAAATAGGAAAGCAACAGGGCTCGATGAAATACCCCTAGAGGTATGGAAGACTAGGGAATTCGACGAAATTCTGGTCTGACACTGTAAACACGAAAGTAAAAGTCTGCTCACCGAATGGAGACACAGACTGTTTTGACATTGTAGCAGGTGTGCTGCAAGGAGATACATTAGCCCCTAACCTGTTTATTATCTGCCTATTCTACGTGCTTAGAACGTCTATAAATTTGATGAAAGAAAACGGCTTCGAGCTGGCAAAGGAAAGAAGCAGAAGATACTCCGCACAAACTATTACAGATTACACAGCGCTTCTAGCAAATTCACCCGCCCAAGTTGAATCCCTACTTCGTAATCTGGAACGAGCAGCTGGTAGCATAGGCCTCCATGTCAACACTGGCAAAACAGAATACATGTACTTTAATCAAAGAGGCGACATCTCCACACTAAAGTGTGCGCCTTTGAAACTCGAAGACAAGTTCACCTACCTAGGAAGCAGCGTCTCATTAACCGAGAATGACTTCAACTCGCGACTAGCAAAAGCATTGACAGCTATAGATAGGCTATCGGTCATGTGGAAGTCAGAATTGACTGATAAAATAAAACGTATTTTTTTCCAAGCAGCGGATGTGTCAATACTGCTATATGGATGCACCCCATAGACACTAACTAAACGTATAGAGAAAAAGCTTAACGGCAACTACACAAGAATGCTGCTAGCAATATTGAACAAAGTCCTGGAGGTAACACCCTACAAAACAGTAGCTGTACGGCCACCTCTACCACTCCTCGCGAAAACTATCCAAGTTAGACGAACCAGACATGCGGTATACTGCTGGAGAAGTAAAGACGAACTCATAAGCAATGTACTCATGTGGGCCCCTTCCCATGGACGAGCAAAGTTTGGACGACCAGCTAGAACCTATCTACAACCGCTCTGTGCCGATACAAGATGGAGCCTAGAGGACCTGCCGGAAACGATAGACGATAGAGATGTGTTGCGAGAGAGAGTGAGGGAAATTCGTGCTAACAGCGTGACATGATGATAATGATGATGACATTTTTCTGTTAGAATATTTAATTGAAGCAATATTTGTTTATAAGTAAGTAAAGTTAGCGACCATAGTCGAGGGTGACCGGAAGGCTCCCTTTTCGATAGCTACTACCAAGGTGTAGGGGAGGGCGCTACTCCATTCCCAGGATTGCTCCACTTTACCCTTGAACCGTACCTTATAATGCTGAGTGTTAAGCAAGGTGGTATCAAGTACCATTTTTAAAGTCTTTGGTATGACTCGGCCTGGGATTGAACCCATTGGCGAACACTCTAACCGCTGGGCCAATGTCCCGCTAACAAATGTCCCGGGACATTTGTTTATAAAGCATTATTATTACCATTATTAGTAACTTGAAACCTTATAATTGCTTGCAAGACTTGAAACCTTATAATTGCTTGCAAGACTTGAAACCTTATAATTGCTTGGATCACTTGAAACCTCATAATTGCTTGCAAGACTTGAAACCTTATAATTGTGAGCAAATTATTATTATTAGATAGGGATATTTGAAACTATATAACCGTGCAAACAAATTATAACTTAGTTCTAGAACTCTCGGTAGTGTAGATTCCTCCCTTTGTTGCTATTACTCCCAGATACACAGTAACCCAGAATGGTATAACGAATTAGGGTCCTGTCAAAGGTCAACTATATCTTTTTAAAATTATTTTTAAGAATACCCGAAATAATATAACTCTGTGAAAATTATTTGTATTAGATTGGAATACTTGAAACCCTATAATACTGTAAATTATTTGTATCAGATTGTAGCATTAAAAAATCATAAAAAGTTAATATGCTGTTAAACAAATAACCAAATCGAAAATTCTGAGCCCTCATGAAATTTGCAATAATCACATATTTTGTATCAAATCCGGACCAAAGTACTGCTAAAATCAGCTAGAATACGTAGAAGAAACCAGAAGATCTAAGGAAACTTGTCAGTCGGACTTAAGTGAAAAACTACCAATTAAAACTAATGTGAAAACTCGCATATAATAATAAGAAAGTATATTGGGTGTTTTGAAGCTGTTTTGAATTCAGAGTTTTCCTTCTCTTAGACTGGTTGCCTACCAAGGCAAAAGAACCCAGTTTACCCTACTATTTACAAATAGTTCAGAGTGGGGAAAGAGACAGATTCATGTATTTTGCAAGAGAATTTGAAATTTGGATCATCGATTCCAACAATGGTAATATAAAGCATACTTCCATGTCCAATTCCTTCGCGGTGAGCAGAATACGATACAAGGTCAATTTGTAAGAGGAGTATTGCTTGTTTGAATTCAAAGTTTACCTTCTCCCGTCATGGTTAAAGAACCCAATCTTCTCTACTATTTACTCATAGTTGGGGGAGAGGGAGAAGAAAGGAGGGTTTCATGCCTTTCACAAGGGCATTAACAGTATATATCAAATGAAAGTATTATATTTTTGTGTAACATTTTTGTGCGTTAGCGCTGAATTAACGGAAATGTTCGTTAGTGGGGCAATTCTGAACAAGCACAAAAGAAAAAAAAAAAAAAGAAAAGAAAAGAAAAAACGGAAACTGTAAATAAATGAAAAATCTTAAAGATAAAAAAAAAATTCTTTATTTCTCACGAATTTTTGTTGCTTTTCTTGGCACTTTACATTCATCAATACAAAATCTGTTGTTCATTTGACAAACAATTTGGCTAAAACTATCATAATTGCCGCTAAAAAGTGACTTTTTATAATATACTTTTTTCTATAAAAATGCTTTGGAAATTAGTTTTACTATAAAAATACACTGCAAATGATTTTTACTATAAAAATACACTGCAAATGATTTTTACTATAAAAATATATTGCAAATAATTTTTTTACTATAATTCAAATTCATTTGACAAACAATTTGGCTGGCCCAGAATACATAGACTGCATCTCTACAGAGAGGTCAAACTCCTACAAAGAGTGTCCTGGATATATGACACTAAACAATCTGATGGTGAGGTTCCAGTAATGCTGGAGCTTTGGGAATGCTGAGTACCCGTTTATTGCCATCACTCCCAGGTCCACTCTGACCCGGAGTGGTAGCACCTCATAGAATCCTATCTATGGGTCAAATAGAATTAAACTGTTTATTTATGCTAAACTGAATTGTTTAAAATTAACTTTTTTACATTTAACTGTGTGTAATAAAAATGTACATAAGCTAAACTGAATTGTTTGAAATAGAACTGTTTGATCATTTAACCGAGTGTAAATAAAAGACTTTACTTTTGCTAAACTGAATTCTTTGAAATTAAGATAAAACATTTATCTGTGTGCAAAAAAAAAAAAAGAAAAAAAAAAGAAAAAAAAACAACAAAAAAAAATTGCTCAGGCTTGTCTAAAAATGTTATCTTCAAAATATGTTTAGAAATCATATTTGATATATGTATAAAAATGGTTTTGCATTAAACGACCTACAATGGATTATATGCCATCAAACCAAACCAAAGAATTTGGTACAAATTCTTATAATTTCCACAAGAAACTGACGTTAAAAAATGATGCAAATACTGCAACTAGGGAAAAAGCAGTAATTTACGAAGCTCTTAGCTTCGATGTGGCACAAAGCCGAATGTATGCGGCAAACGAAGGAATGGACAGCTATCGATAAGCTATCGATCATATAGAAGTCAGACCTGAGCAGTTTCTTCCAAGCAGCGGTCGTGTCGATACTGCTATATGGATGCACTACTTGGACGTTAACAAAACGGCTGGAGAAGAAGCTAGACGGCAATTACACAAGAATGCTGCGAGCAATATTGAACAAGTCCTGGAAGCAACTCCCCACAAAGCACCAACTATACGGACACCTGCCTCCCATTACGAAAACTATCCAAGTTAGACGAACCAGACACGTAGGACACTGCTGGAGAAGCAGGGACGAGCTCATAAGGGATGTACTCCTATGGACCCCCACATATGGCCGAGCAAAAGCAGGACGGCCAACTCGAACATATATACAGCAGCTCTGTGAGGATACGGGATGTAGCCCTGAAGACCTGCCAGAGGCGATGAACGATAAGGAGAAGTGTCGAGAGAGGGTCAGGGATATCCGTACTGGTGGTACGATATGATGATGATGATGATGATGACGACATATCAAAAATCCTGATTCCATTTGATACAAACTGGGCAAAGTAAGGAAAATTGATTCAACAGTTACATCAAGCTGGGAATATTTTGCAACCGTTTTTCATGTCTGCCAAGTAGTTTTCAAGATCCAGCGAATTTTTGCTCTTTTTTTATAAAGAGATTTACAAATGCAAACTAGTAAATTCACTGCCCCCCCCTTGTAGACACCAATGCTTTAATTTACACTGGTAAAATTTTATTCATTCCCAGGGACCCATATGAATTACCTTAAGAAGCCCTGGTCGAAAGAAACTTTATATAATATAAATCAGCAATTAAAAAAAATCAAAAACAATTCAAAATAATTACACGAAAATTTTTCTCTGAAAGAAAACTGTCTCTTATGAATAATAGTCATTCATAAGAAATTTCTTATTCAGGCTTTATAAGCACTGATTTATAATTAATACGAAATTGAATTCAGTTTCATTTGAATTATAAAATGAAGTAACAAACTTAAAAGGCATCTTCTATCAAGCAAAATTAAAATCATTTTTTGTGGGTAGAAATTTTGATCCTAAACCAGGAGAATAGTTGTAAACATTTCAGAATTCAGAGCAATATGTTTAAGGATTAGGGGGTGAATATTACCACATTAGCAATTACCGATGCATATATCAGTGTTTGATATATTTGAAATCATCTTTAGCGTAACGGTTATCGTCATAGGAAATGGAATAGGTGACCGAGTTCAAATCCTGGATATAGCTGACTGCTTTTGACTTGGCGTAAATGTCCTTGAGAAAGGTATGCATTCATCTCTTCTCCTTCCAGCTATGGGCAAATAGTAAGTTAGACAGGGCCCTTTAGTCTTCTTAGACAACCAGTCAAAGAGAAGAAAACTCTGAATTCGAACCAACTGTACCCCGATTAAAAAGTGACCTTCTGTCGCGGGAATTTGGTAAATACATACTGATGCATATATCAGTAATAGAAGACATTTTCATCAAAGACATTCTTTCTCGTCATGATAAGGACTATGTAAGCTGTAATAGAACTCTGAATGCACACATATTTGGAGGGAGGAGATTTATAAAGCAGAAATCATGGTATAGTTCTTCTCAGTAATGTTTCTAAGGTCTTCATGAGTTTGGTAAAAATGTGCAGGTGTAAAGTTTAACTTCGCCAAGAACTGAAGGAGGTTATTTTTGTTCCCTTTTTTTCTCTTTCTTGTGCTATAAGAATGTATATCAATTTTTTTTTTTTTTTTTTTTGCAATAAGAAGAGATACAAGATGATAAAAAAATACTTTTCTACAAGGTTAAAAATAAACACAATACACACACTCACTTTCTTTTTTTACCAACATTTATCTCGAACCTTCTTTCAAATTATATTGATTAGATTTTGATTGACTTTTCAAGTGAATTTTAGTATCTTTTCGAAAGGGCAAGAAAGCCGAACAGACACGGAATTGAATAGTGTAAAAAATTGAACTGCAAATCAGATTCCTTACCCACCTACCCTCCTAAAAAGTTATTTAATTTATTTTTATTTTATTTATTTATTTATTTTTTTGCAGTTTGTAAATGTTAGACAGCAGAGTACTAAAAAGTTGGACCAACATCAAGACAACCCAAATCATTAACAATAACCACCAACAAAAAAGACAAAACGAGAAAATATCTTAAGATGAATAACAAAAATGTTTTAATCTCATTTCAATTTCGAAAAAGACCGAAGAGAAACCCTAAAAATCTCTTCCAGATTATTTAGATTACAAACGCCTTTCACGTCTCTTAGAGTAGGCATCAGAATTATTCGTCCCTACTGTATATTTTCGAAGGAAATGTAAATATTTACAAGTACTTACTGAATTTGACGGACATAGTTTATTTTATATTAAGTTTTGGATAACTCATGAATTTGCTTGGTTATTTACAAAGCTTAGCAGTGGCGCAAGAACAGAAGTATCGGGCACTCAGTGAGAATTGAAGTCATGCATAATGGTTTGCTAATCCAGCTTGCTAACTTTTACACCACGCAAGATTTCCAGATGGTTTGATCTGTTGTATTCATAGTTTGAGGATTTTCTAAAAATTGGTGCAGTCTCAAATTATTCGCCCCCATTCCGCCACCTAATTAGAAATTATGAAATGATATTACTCTATAGTAAGTGTACTTTAATATATATATATATATATATATATATATATATATATATATATATATATATATATATATATATATATATATAACCCTAATAAAATTTGAAACAAGGGGCATTTTTTTACAACAAATGATTATTGGTTAAGATTAATCAACATAATTTGTGTATTCATATTCGTTATGGTATCGAACACGTCTGGTTGAACCATTCATTTACAATTGACGATGAAGCAAAATATTTTCTCGTTTTCTTTTTGACAAATAGCCAAATAACTTGTTGTGATAAACTCATTTAGATAAATTAAAACCATATATATATATATATATATATATATATATATATATATATATATATATAGAGAGAGAGAGAGAGAGAGAGAGAGAGACTGTCCATCCTATATCCTGTTTTGAGAATGGTTTAGTTTTATCCGTTTATCTATGTGCGTGGATACATAATATCTGTGAGTGTCTGGCTGTGTATTTGTGTATTGTCGATAAAAAAAAAAGTATAATTCGAATTTTTTTTTAAAGAAAGATTTTTTTTCTAAACCGAAGATAACTGGATTGTTTTGTATCTGATGGAACATTATACATGCAAAACGGATATTATTAGGTATTATTTATTACCAGAATCTGCAACATTAAACCCTAAGCAAATGTATGTAAATGTAGCTATCCACTAGTAAAGCCTACGCAGAATTCGATTAAGTAACTACATTTTCTAACCAAACTTGATTTTTTTCTCGGTCACAAACAAGCGGTATAAGTCGCAAATGACCGAGGCAAAAGTATAAGTCGCTAATGACCGAGGCAAAGGTAGAAGTCGCTAATGACCGAGGCAATGTACCAATGAAAAATCATCTTTAATGTATTATTGGTTACCATAGATTCTATTGAATTTCATGTTATTAACTAAACTTTGCCTAGTCTCACACTAAAGCCGACTTGTTTTTACATAACAAAGATAAACATAACTTTTGGCCCAGACTGAAAGTACGGGGCACTTAGTGAGGATCGAACTCATTATTTAGCAGCTGATGAGACTAGCTTCTTAACCATTACATGAGTGTCCAGTTTCCACTGAATTTAATGTTGGCAAATAATCACTGAGATGAATATTTTAATAAAATCTTTGTTTTTACCTTTTCTTTCTCGTTTTTTTATGCTATTTTATTTTTTTTATAACATTTTTTTCAATACATTTTTCGTCGGGATTCCATTTCAGAAAATTCCCAATAGGAATTAAAATAGAGAAATTCAAGATGACGGTTTATTTTAGAAAAAAAAACCCAATATAAAAACAATTGAGTGATTTGAGACGAACTTAAATAAAGCCAAGAATAAAGGGGTGGAGAAGGTGGAAATTAGAAGAAGTTAAGACATGAAGTATCAAAACATTTTAAAAAACATATTAAAAAATTTAAGAGGAATAATAACCAGACAGGATAGGAAAAATATAGAAAAGAGACAAATGTATAAAAAAAAAATAGCAAGACCCCCCCTCAAACAAACTTTTATCCAAATTCAGTCAAGAGAAACGCCACTAATTTTAATGCCTTTTTTTTTCTTTATATACTTGAACAAAACCAAGAATGTTTTTAAAATACACATACACACAGAATTACACTGACCCAGATGGCTGGAGCTACAGAATACAGTGACTGCATCTCTGCAGAGGGGTAAGCTCCCCCCTCTCCCAACGCGTTTCATGAATATGGCACTAAACAATCTGATGGTGAAGCTTCAGTAATGCCCGAACTTTGGGGAATTTGGAGTACCCCTTCATTGTCATCGCTCCCAGGTCCATTCTGGCCCGCATTAGTAGCACCAGATAGGGTCCTGTCAAATGAGTCAAATAGAAGTATTTAACATTTAAACTATGTACTTATGCTAAACTGAATCGTTTGAAATAGAACTGTTTTCACATTCAATCATGAGTAAAAAACTGTACTTTAGCTAAACTAAATTGTTTGAAATAGAACTGTTTGATCATTTAACTTTGTGTAAACAAATGACTGGTGTTTAATTGAATTGTAAGAGATACATAGCAATACTTGGACCTATTTAACTTTGTTGACATGCTAAACTAAATAGTTTGAAATAGAACAGTTGACATTTAAACTGTACTTATGCTAAATTGAATGGTTTGAAATAGAACTATTTTTACATTTAATTGTGTGTAAGCAAAAACTATGTACTTATGCTAAAGTGAATTGTTCAAAATTAAGCAAAAACCATGAAACTGTGTGCAAAAAAAAAAAAAAAAAAAATGAGCCTAGGCTTGTTTAAAAATGTTATCTACAAAAGTGTTTAGAAATCATATATTCACTATATGTATAAAAAGGATTTGGCATTAAATGACCTACAAAGGTTGATATGCCATAAGACCAAACAAAACCAAACTACACACTTATCTTGTTAACGTGGCTAAGAATACACCAACTACATCTACAGATGGATAAGACCTCACCCAACAATAATAGCTGGCTATGACACGAGGTGTCTATGACACTAAACTGCATCTAATGAAGAACTTGAAGCTATACTTGTTTAAGGGTTATATTTATTAGTCACTTGAAACCATATAATTGTGTGCAAACAAATCACTATTATTAGATGGAAATAATTACTTGAACCATATAATTATTAGGATTAGATAGAAATACTTGAAACCATATAACTGTGTTCAAGGAAAAATCTTAACTACATAAAAAATGTAAATATAAATGTATAACGAACGCAATTCCGGAACATCTAGACATAAAATAACTTGACGGGTTGACATGCCGTTAAAATCAGTCACCTAATTGTTTTATAGGACTACACACGTCTAAACTTAGAGGTGTAAATGCATAATATGTAAGCTTTAACTTATATAGTTGTTCATCTACACATAAATAAACGTATATTTAGGTGCATGATGCATATATGTGTAGATGCAAGCGAGAATGTATGTACTTAGCTAAACCCGCTACCATGAGCTGGATGTGATAATGTCAATTTTTTTAAACGGAATAATGCCGGTTAGAACTCAGAGTTTTCATTCTCCAAGGCTGGTTGCCAAACTAAGGCTAGAGAACCTAGTCTGTTCTGTTATTTACCCATGGTTGGGAGGTTCCAATTTTGTATTATACTTATGTTCCACGATAAGCTCTTCGGTCCCGGTGTACTCTGTACTGGTGTGTGGGCAAAGGTAGCGTATATAAAGTTGTGTTTAGTAGTATTAAATTACACCACCCGAGCATAGTAAGTTTTTACTTCTAATGAAGAAGTGTATCATTCTGGTTAAACCAGGGTGACACAGGGATTCAAACAATCTTAACGGTTGGTTGTTCAGGAAGGTAGCACAACTGGTTCAGATGAGAATGTCCACTGCTTGTTTTTTTCTTCAAAGTACTGAATGACAAAATTAAAAGAAGCAAAATTCACTCTTGAGCGCAGAATTTTTCACCCCCGCCCTGATTTTCTGCTTCTAATCATCTGATCAGTTTTTAGAATGAAGTATCAACTGATTAGGATATGCCTCAATCTCTCAACAGCATCAATTATTGCAAGACTCTCTTTGTCTATTTGTGCATAGTTTAATTCATTACCTTGCAATAAAAGGCAACTGATCAATTTCGGGATTGATTATTGATACTGGATCGGTTTCTATGACAAATAGCAGATTGTCACTGATCGCAGTCAATTTGGCATCTATCAGGTTAATTTTCGGTGTGTGGAAGGCTAACAAAATCTCTGATAATGGAAAGGTTTGGGTTGATTATAACTTTTTGATTTTATCAGTAAATTTCTTGATCTACCTTGCATAATATGCAAACATTCCAATGATTCATTCTATGGTTCTGGAACAGGGGAGATAATTCTGTCAATGCCTACTGACGTTCTGGATCAGGTTTAATAATCCCTTCGGAAATCATCATCATCATCTCGTGCTGGTAGCACGGATATCCCTGACCCTCTCTCGCCACTCCTCCCTATCGTTCATCGCCCTAGGTAGGTCTTCAGGACAACATCCTGTATCCTCACATAGCTGCTGAATGTACGTTCGAGCTAGTCGCCCTGCTTTTGCGCGGCCATGTGTGGGGATCCATAAGAGTACATCACTTATGAGTTCATCTCTGCTTCTCCAGCAGTGTCCTGCATGTCTGGTTCGTCTAACTTGAATAGTTTTCGTGATAGGGGGTAGGTGGCCGTACAGTTGGTGTCTTGTGGGGTGTTGCTGCCAGGACTTGTTCAGGATTGCACGCAGCATTCTTGTGTAATTGCCATCTAGTTTCTTTTCCAGCCGTTTTGTTAGCGTCCATGTAGTGCATCCATATAGCAGTATCGATGTGACCGCTGCCTGGAAGAAACTGCGTTTCATTTTATCGGTTAGGTCTGATTTCAATATAATCGATAGCCTATTGATAGCTGTCCATGCTTTCGTTAGCCTCGATTCGATGTCCTTTTCGGTTGATTCGACGCTGCTTCCTAGGTACGTGAATTTGTCTACTAGTTTAAGTGGGGTTCCTTCTAGAGTGGAGATGTCCCCTGTTTGGTTATAGCACATATATTCCGTTTTGTGTGCATTAACATAGAGGCCTATGCTTGCTGCTGCTCGTTCCAAACTATGTAGAAGAGTTTCGGTTTGGTCAGGTGTATTTGCCAGTATCGCTATGTCATCGGCGTAGTCGGCGTCGGTAATTGTTGTTGCGGGATATCTTCTGCTTCTTTTCTTCGTCAGTTCGAAGCCATTCTCTTTGATTTTGTCAATCGATGTTCTAAGTACGTTGTCCAGACAAATGATAAAGAGGTACGGGGCCAGCGTGTCCCCTTGTAGTACTCCTGCTACAATGTCAAAGTATTCTGTGTCTCCATCCGGTGATCGTACTTTTACTTTAGTGTTTCTATAGAGAATCGTTATTGCCGCAACGGTTTCTTTAGGTATGCCGTACGCTAGTAGGATTTGTTCCATCTTTCCTCTGTGAATGGAGTCGAAAGCCTTGGTAAAGTCGACAAATATTAATGTCGCTTGTAGGTTCTTTGCCCGTACACCTTCAAGGATTCTGCGGATGGTTAATATTTGTGAGGTCGTGGATCTATTTCTTCAGAAGCCATTTTGGTTTTTTCTAAGTATGTTGTCGATTTTGGGTTCTATTCGGTTTCGTAGTAGGGCATTGTAGATTTTGGCAGCTATGGATGTAAGTGTTATGCCTCGGTAGTTTTTGGCTAATCCGAGGTCCCCCTTTTTAGGGAAGGGGAGTATGCATCCCTTCATCCATCTATCTATCGGATTTTGATTGTATACTGCGTTGCAGTGTCGGAGCAGTATGTCGTCGAATTGTCTGGTCTTCCATACTTCCGGGGGAATTTCGTCCAGCCCTGCAGCTTTCCTATTTTTAATTTTTCTGAGAACCGAGTCGAGTTCTTCTTGTGTGAACGGTCCTAGTTTAATGTCTAATTGTTTGCTAATTATTCTGGTGATTGGTTCATGCGTTATTTTTGGTGGGTTTCCAAGTAAGTTTTCGAAGTGTTGTTTCCACAGTTTTATTCTTTCTTGTTGGTTTGCTGCTTTAAGTTTTGCTTTGGCTGTGTTCTTTCTTCTGCTCACTTCGTTTATTGTTTGCCAGGCAATTCTAGATTGTCTATCTTCCACCGAGTCTCTAATCTTATCTATCTGATTTTGAATGTATTCTGTCTGTTCCTTTATATATATGCCTGCTAATTGATATTGTGCCGTTTTTAGTTTTAAGGCATTTGTGTTTGTTGTTTTTTTTCGATAGTTTTTGGAGGCTGTTTTCACTAGTGCACGTTTTTCTCTCACCGCTAAAGTTTCCCATGGGACTCTATATTTAGTTTTAATTTTTGTTGGAATGTATTTTGCTGCTGCCTCGAGGTGTGCATTGACGAAATTTTCATATTCGTCGTTTGGTGTACTTTTTTCCGTCTTTTCTTGTAGTGTTTCGAATCTGTTTCTTAATTCTAATACGTATTTATCTCTTATATCTTTGTTGTTTAATAGGGCCCAGTCATAGTGTTTGGTGGTCGCTGTTCGTTTGGCGTTTTTTCGTAGGCTTAACCGTATTTTCGCCGTGACTATTCGGTGATCGGTGGACACACCCTCAAAAGAGGAGTATGCCTCGCAATTCAATGCACTATTTTTCCATTTCTTGTTTATAAGGACGTAGTCTATCTGAGCTTTGGTATTGTTTGCGTACGTGTATGTCCATAGTTTGCCCTCTCTTTTTTGGTAGTTTGTATTGAGGCATGCTAATCTATTTTCTATCATGAAATCTGTTAGATGTTGCCCATTCCTATTTGACGTGTTGTGGAGGCTGTATTTGTTGTTTCCGTTTTTCCCGATTTGGGCATTCATGTCTCCGCCAATGACTAACATGTTGTGTTTCGGGATGCTACGCACTAATGAGGATAACTCATCGTAGAAGGTGACTATTTCATTTTCTTCACTAACATTGGTGGGGCTTTAGCATGAGATGATTGTTGCTCTGGGGTTTCCGTTAAATGTAGCTGCCATCATTCTAGGTTGTATTTTCTCAACGCTATTAAGCGTTTTTAATGCTCTAGGGCCTATAAGTAATCCTACCCCTCCTACTGCGGCGTTGACAGAGTTTTTCCATGCGGATACAGTGACGAGCGACCAGCCATTGCCAGTTTCGTGATATTTGATATCTTCTGTGTGCGTGTATCTGTGTTCTTGTATGCATATTATGTCTATCTTATGTTCTTCGGCCGATGCGATTAGCTCTGGTAGTTGTCCTATTCTATTTAAGGTTCTTACGTTAAACGTGGCTATTTGTAGTGTTTGCTTGCATTTTAGTAGTTTTGGTTGTTTGAGCTCTGTGGCTGATTTTTCGAACACCGAGGCCAGGGCTCCAACCTCAGCAGGACGCGCCCCTTTTTTACCCGCGCGAAGAGCGATGCGGTTTGTGTAAGTGGTTTGAGTGTGGGTCATGGTTATCTTTCGATGGCTGTTTTATTCTCTTCTATAGAAGCCACTCTTATAGAGGAGCAGCAGTAGTTCCCCGATCGAACTAGCGATCCTGAGCGTAAAGTCGTCAAACTCACGTCCAGGACCCGTTTAGGTATTGAGTTTGGTCGTACATGGGTTTATTCAAATACCTTTAGGTACATCATGCTGCTTCCCATGTGTACGCAAAAAAAAAAAGGCGGGGGGAGGGTAATTTGGGTTTAAGTTTTAACTTAAGTTAATGTTAAGTCCAACATTAAGATACTTTCGTATGACTTTCGCTGGTACTGACTTGTGCTTTTTTTTTTGCTGTATTGGGACTTTTCCTAGGTTTTTCATTTTTTAATTTTTCTTGGGTGGGGGGGGGCCTGTGGTAGCATTAGGTGTTTTAGGCTTTTTCTTTTTCTTCTAAACTGTTAGGGCTTTCTTTACGAATTTTTAAATTATTCGATAGAAGACATTCAAAAACATTCTGCCTTGTTCGCTGACATGCGGAAAGACTAACATCAATTTGGCTTTATAGTAGAGTAAGCGTGTCTTTACATTTAAAACGCATAGTTTAAGCATTATTTCACAAACAAAATACAGCATAACATTTTGTAAAATTCAGCATTTTAAATTGATAGGACTTAAAGACATACTGACCAATATTGATATATTTCTTCCACTTGGCTCCTGAGTTCAAATGCTTCTTCTTCGTTTTGACTTTTATTTACTACTGAAATTTTAGGTAGCTTTGGAGGCGGTCTACTGATGGGGGGGGATTTCATTTCGTTTTTTTTTGTTTTTTTTCTTTTTCCCTTTCTCTTGGGGGGGGGGGCCTGTGGTAGCATTAGGTGTTTTAGGCTTTTTCTTTTTCTTCTAAACTACTGTTAGGGCTTTCTTTACGAATTTTTAAATTATTCGATAGAAGACATTCAAAAACATTCTGCCTTGTTCGCTGACATTATTTATTGTATACACACATACAAATATGGCACAAGGCCTAAAAATGGGGGGGGAGGCTGGTCTACACTATCCTAATCTCTAACTTAACTAGACTCATTCACTGACCAATACATATCTCCAAATTAAGAAACACCAAAATACCTCAATTAAACATATCACTCTCAAACTGCATCCACCAAAAACAACATTCACCAAAACAACACTACTGCTCCATGGATTTCTAAGCTTAAACCCATATTTATAAAGTGAGGGGGAGGGGAACATTTTAAAAAAACTAAACGAATGCTATGTACATTTATTTACACGTATTTCCCCTAAAAAACGAAAGTGAACAAAACATGTATACATTATGATAGTTAGTATGGGGTCCCCCCACGTACTAAAACATGACAGAAAAAGGAGTTAACCAGTCGAAAATAGTGTCGAAGGAGGAGAAATAATCAAATAAGATAAATAATTGGAAAAAAATATAAATAAACAATAAACATGAAATAACATAAGCCCTCCATCGCACTCCTGGAGAACACCAATTCCTGTCATCTAACAGAGGGGAAGGGGGAGTAAAACAAAAGAAGGGGACAAAAAAGGGGGGGGCGATTACCTTGCATACTCTAGCTAAGTTAACTAAATTAGGAACAAACTAAATCGAAAATGGCCTAAAAAATTCTAACTTACCTGGGCTGGGTGGTCACGTCCTTCCGGTAACTCAAAATTCTCAAGTCCCTGGAATGTCCAAAGTGAAAATAAGGTTGGCTCCTACCACGCGACACAAGTGTGCAACAGTCACCCACCTTTCGCCAAACTCCAGTGAAGAGAGTCTTTTTCTCTCAGACCGGATTTTGACTTTGATTTGGTGTTTAAAAAATGCCACCAGGGTCTGAGAAGAAAAAGACTCACCCTCGCAGAGTTCCTTCATTCTCGTCGTCCAAATCACGACACGCATAACGCCGAGTAAGCAGATAAACACATAATGTTCCTGTCTGTTCAACCTCGGCACCACATTGCTGCACACAGAACTGGCTACCAGGACAAAAAACTTTCCATTGAGGATGCGGACCATGTAGCCTTCAAGAAGCTTGCACAGCGGCCGTACGACCGGGCAATGAAAGAAGGTGTGACTAATAGTCTCCTCCAAATCATCACACCGACCGCACTCAAGCGAAATGACCTGTTGCGCTGCAAACAATTTCTTGCCGACCCAGAGGGCATTCCGAATGACCAGCCAGGTGAGGGAAGCCTCGTCATTATTGAGACACCTCATCCTGGGGGCCCAAGGCCACAGTAAGCGACCCTCCGCCTCCGTCACACCGAGCTCGCCAATCAGACCATCGCTAGCGGCCCCCCTGACTAAACATCGATATAATGCCCTACTCGACAACGGCCGGCTGTCAGAGAGACCTGTCTGCAGCCGAGAGAGAACTTTCAAAGCATGCCGGCACTCGCGATAGAAGGGGCATTCGCGTCTGGGCAACCGATGGGCCTCCCCATCTGCAAAATGCACACTTCTTAGCGACGGGAAAGATTGTTTAGCGTCTTCTTTCCAGACGCTTCCCGTCGCCGTGTCTCGTGAACACATCCGGTCTAGGAAAGTAAGACGCAAAGTATGGCGCCGTACCTCGACGTTAGGCACTCCTAGACCGCCTTCAGAAGGGTGAAGGTAACAGATCTCCCGTCGCACCAAAGGATGTCTCTTGGCCCAGAGAAACTGGAAGAGAATCCTTTCCAGCTTGAATAGGATGGTGGGCGGGATAGGAAGTACTGAAAGTCGGTATACGGCTAGGGAGTAGATGTGCGAATTGCACACCTCTGCCCGACCCTTAAGGGAAAGCCTTCTACGCAGCCACAACTCAGTTGCGGCTACGACCTTATTCAGTACTTCCGACCAAATTTTCTCCAATTGAAGGTCAGGCCCAAACCAGACGCCGAGTATCTTGCACGGACCGTCTTTCCAAATGAAGGGGCCGGGAAGAGCACAGCCTTTCCACGAGCCCAACCGCAAGCCGACAGACTTTTCGCGGTTAATCTTGGCCCCTGTTAAAGCTTCGTACCTTCCGATTTCTTTGCTCACCTCCTCCACCTCGGCACTGCTCGTTACAAGCACGCTGACGTCGTCAGCGTATGCAGTGTACCTGGCCACCTCACTGGCGCCAGGTAACGTGAGGCCGCGTAGGACCGGGTTCGCCTTTATCCTGCGTAGAAAAGGCTCTAACGCCAGGATATACATGGGCAATAACGGGCAACCCTGACGAATCGATCGAGTCAGAGTGAAGGGCTCCGACCTTACCCCATTAACCTCCACCATGACTCCGGGGGACGCATAAAGGAGACGTATCCAGGTGCGAAAATCAACCCCAAAGCCAGCCGAAGACAAGACAGCCTCAAGAAAAGCATGGTCAACCCTATCGAAGGCCTTGGACTGATCTAAATTGATCAGCGCGGCATTTCCGTCGACTTTTTCTACGATCGTGCGGACCAGATGAAGACTGTCCTGGATAGTCCTACCCTTCACAGCACAAGTCTGCTCGGGGCAAATCAGACTAGGCAGGACAGTCTGCAACCGGTTTGCCAAGATCTTCGCCAAAATCTTTAAGTCCGTGTTTAACATCGTTAAAGGGCGAAAGTTACTAACCCCATCCCCACCATGTTTGTTCTTACGAAGCAACTTCACTATACCCCTGGTGAAGCGTCTGGGTATAGTACCCTGCCTCATCCAGTTGTTATAGATGGTCGCCAGCAAGGGGACAAACATGTGCGACAACCTCAAGTACACTTCATAGGGCAGACTATCAATTCCGGGGGACTTATCCAGCCCGACCGACTTCAGTGCAACCCGAATCTCCTCCTCCTTTATGTGCCCCTCACACCCAGCCGCTTCAGTCGCCGAAAGGCGAGGGAAGTCGGCAAGATAGGCGTCGAACTGAGCAGAACTCAGTCCGGGCTCCCTGGTGAAAAGCTTCAAGAAATACTGCCGAAACTCCCCACAGATGGCTTCGTTTGTAGTTCGACGGAGCCCCTCCGGCGATGTGACACTGGCGATATGCCGATCTGTAGCATGCCTGAGTTCCTCGGCCCGTAATTCCTGGGCCATATTCGTCGCCTCGCAGGACATTCTCTTTAACCTAGCCCTAACTACCAGAGCTTGGTACTCCATAATTTGCAAGGAGGCCAGCTCGGCCTTAGCTATGTTAACTTGCCCACTATCTCCCGCCAACACCGCCCTATCTAGCTTATCCTTAATCGACCTTTGCTCCGCTACCCTAGCTGACTTGAGTCTCCTACTATAGTCGGCAGCAAAGGATCTAATGCTATCCTTAAGGTTAGCCCACCACCTATTACCCATAATAGCCCCCGTCAATTCCCGCTTTATCGTTAGTTCTAGCTGGTTCCGGAAGTCAGCCTCCGCCAAAAGGGAAAGGTTGAACTTCCAGTAACCAGACATCCTACATCTAGCCTTATCAAACCTAATCGACACACATAAAAGTTTGTGGTCGGAATTTTTATACGGCTCAAAACTTGGACCACCTAAATAGTCTAAGTCGACTCGCTTAACTAACACTCGGTCCAAATAGCTATACAGCTGGGCCGAGGCGCCCCTACCGGTCCAAGTCCAAACTATCTTATTTGGATGCCTTTCGCGAAATTTGTCCACCAGATCAAATTTCTGGACAAACTCACGAAAATATCTGGCATCCAAAGAGTTAGTACCCGCACTAGTAGCCCCTCTATCTAAGTTGGGATCAAGGACGGCGTTCCAATCTCCCACTAAAATTACCCGCTTTGACGGAACGACGTACGGCTCGATACGCCGGAAAAAGGCAGGAAGCTCACTAGTAACATTGGGCCCATAAACCCCAATCAATCGAAAAGCCTTATCCTTTATGGTAACGTCCAGAACACAAAGTCTGCCCGCCGGATCTGAAAGAACAAGAGCACACGAAGCGTCCAGACTTCTACTTACCAGCTAGGTGACACCTCTAGAACGACCATCAAAACATGCCGAGAAGGACAAATAGCCCCTCGCCAGAATACCTTCATAGAAGTTGGAGTCGAAGTGAGTCTCCTGTAAACAACAGATATCAATGCCGCGACGCTGGAGGTATAATAATAATTGGGATCGTTTAGAATCCGACCTCAGGCCCGGCCATTTATACTAGCCAACCTTAGATCCATCATGAATATTACAGGGGTTGAGTGCCCGGACTGAACATGGCTGAGGTCAGGACTCCGACGGTCTGGCTCATGGATCCCGTGGCCATCTCATTATCGATGGCTCCGTCATGAGCGAGACCCCCGACGTCCCGCGGAAATGTTAGTTTTATTGCCCTATAAAGGGAGGGGTGTAGAACAACAGGGACCCTCCCAATGAGACCCTTACATGATGATAAGTCCTCTTTAAAATATGATATAGGGCCGAGGGCCTCGTTTGCCTCTCCTAACATCTTCATCACACCTTCCGACCCTCGGCCCTTCCGAATGACGGTGATGACCCATGCTTTCGGAAATTTTTTGGGGTCCTCCACGTTATGGCCATTGACTTCCTTGAAGTTGTGGAGGACCCTCAATTCTTTTAAAAGTTGAGGCTGGACCTTGTGCAGACGATCCAGGGCCCCCTCATCCACCCGACAGATGTTTATCCCGGTGTTGTGGCGTGGCCTTTCTTTTTTTTTTATGTGTTTTGGGACCTCATCCCCCGAACTGTCGATGGATGAGCTCCGCTGCCGTTTCTTCGGTGTAGTGGATGGTGATGATGCTGCTGCTGTTACTGGTGGTGCTGGCCTGGTTGGTGGTGACTCCAACGGCAGCGGAGGGGGGGGTCCCTTTTTTTATACTAAAACCGACATGAGAGGTGGAGGCATGGGTCTATGAGGTGGTGTGGTTGGTGGTGGTCGGATGATTCGTTGTCTTGGTGATGAAGGGGTGGAATGAGGGGGTCCTGGTCGCGGAGACGATTTTCGCTCCTGGTCCAGCCTCTTTTTGAACTCCAGCAACTTTTCGAACTTCTCCCAGCCTGGACTAAAAGATCTGACCTTGGGAGGAGTGCGTTGTTTAGGTGGGGTCTTGGGTGGGAATTTGTGTTTTGGGGGAGATGACTTTTGCGCATATGTGGGGGGTGGACTGTTGGACTTTTTTGTAGGGGGCAAACTGTCGGTGCCCACCTGGGACGACTTTTGGGAGCGAGGATCCTCAGGTTGGAGCTTCCTCCCACCTTTTCCCACAGTCAGCCACTCAGCCTTCGCCTCTTCGGAATTAACCGTAGGGGACGAAGGGGGAGTGGTTTTTTTTTACCCGCTGATGTGGGCGAGACTACGGGAGCCTCCTTTTCTGTGTTTGTTTTAACCACAGGTGAGAGGGTATCGTGTTTGTGGTCGGGCTTCT
The DNA here is from genome assembly GCA_963585895.1 of Sepioteuthis lessoniana. Taxonomy (NCBI): domain Eukaryota; kingdom Metazoa; phylum Mollusca; class Cephalopoda; order Myopsida; family Loliginidae; genus Sepioteuthis; species Sepioteuthis lessoniana. Next base: position 1,651,961 of record OY757924.1, on the reverse strand, counting down.
TCGGGGCCTTCTTCCCCGGGCAAACTGCGGAGAGGTGACCAATCTCGCCACAGTGCCAGCAGGCGGGTTTCCTCCCTGATACTATTACAGGAAGCTTGCGCCCTTCCACCTCCAACCAGTTGGGAACGGAGTAGAAGGTTTTCATATCCAACATTATGTCAAACCTCCATTCCCCACGCATTCCATCGTGTGTTGCAGAGACGATGTCACCAAACTGAAGCATATACGCAGCTAAGTTTGCGTCTCGAAGGAAGCTAGGGACCTCATATATTGAAACCGTGGTCCGCCGTCGCCCCATATATTCCGTCCTGAAGAAATATTCCTTGTTCTCTAAGGATTTTTTTGTTAGGGCGACGGCTTCTTCTATGGTCGGTAACAATATATCCCAGAAAGCGTAAGAAGCACCAGCAATTATAGCTTGTGCCTTTACGCCCAGGCTGGAAATCTGACGGAGAACCATGTCTTTGGCGGGTTTAACGATTTTTCTGGATCGTTTGTCCACTACAAAGACAGACACCGTTCTTTTTTTCTGGTCTTGTCTTACCTCCTCCAAATTGAACATAAGGCCATGCTCCTGTACTTCACTGGAGATGGCTTTGCTCGCTGGAGCAAGCCGTCGACATCGACCTGTATTTTCGGGGGGGGGGCTGTCCAACTATTTTCTTTTTCTTTTTCGTCTGGTGATTTTTTTTCTGGGGAGGGTGATTTTTTTTGTGGTGTTTTTCCTTTTTGGTCAGGGGAAGGGGCATTTTTTTCAATAGGTGATTCTTTTTTCTTTTTCACCTGGGGGGGGGGAGGGTCACCCTTGATAGGGGAAAATAAGGCCTTTATGGCCGAGCCGTCCGACCGGCCGGCCATAAATGATAGACTGCTTAGAAAAAAGGGGGGTGTGAATGTGAAAAAAAAAAAAACAAAAATGTGAAAAGTAAAAAAAAAACTTAACTTTTTTTAAAAACCAACCAGGTCAGAAAATTTCAGCCCGGCCGAGAGAAGTCGTCACGATGAGAAGAATGGTAAAATCCGTTTAACTGAAAAATTAAACTTTTTTTGTAAAAAAACAGTCAAAATTTGGACCAATGTAGTCTGCCTTGTTCGCTGACATGCGGAAAGACTAACATCAATTTGGCTTTATAGTAGAGTAAGCGTGTCTTTACATTTAAAACGCATAGTTTAAGCATTATTTCACAAACAAAATACAGCATAACATTTTGTAAAATTCAGCATTTTAAATTGATAGGACTTAAAGACATACTGACCAATATTGATATATTTCTTCCACTTGGCTCCTGAGTTCTTTATTCCTTGTAAAAGAATACAAGAAGGCACGAGGCCTTTTGGTTTTGGGGGAGGGGAAGGGAGCGGTCATGCTTTAACTATATTTTCTATGGGGAACCTAGCTAGCCACATTCGCCGACCCATTCAACAATACAATATATAATCACTCGTCCATCTCCTTGCACGCAGCGACCACCAAAATACCGCATTTGCTCTATGAAAAAGTCCTACTTAAAACCCGAAAGTGATGCATGATTTTTATTTACAATGTATGATTTTTTTACAATGGATATGATGGGAATGGGAGAAAAAAACCCGAAAAACATATATACACGAAAACAAGGAAAAAATCCCCCGTTTGGTTTCCCTCCCATCCCCCCCGTCTAGAAAATTGGAGGCCGACTGTTTTCCGAGTCGAAAGAAACCGGAAACAAGCCGGACCTACCCTAGGTAGGGCGGGAATCCTAATCTACAGAGATAAAAGAAATAAAGGGTCGGGCGCGGTATGGGTCGATACAAGCAGATTATATGATTTTTTACATATGAATTTTCAAGATCTTCAATAAAAGCGGGCTGGGATTCGGGTTGAGGTACAAAAATAATTGGGAGGGGGAAGATCTTGAGAAACTACCCACTAGATGACGGGGACAATGACACACAACATACTGCTAACTAGGTTACAAGGGGAAAAAAACAATTCTACTTACCAGGGATGGGGTCCCTAAGGACCCGTACCATAGACGCCATGGGCCGGCAGAGGAGGGAAGGATGACTCCAACGTTGCCCCCTTTCGTACGACCAGGCTCGCTGCAGTCACCCACCTTTTGCTGAATGTTATGCGATCCAAGCGTTTTCTATCGCATCTGATTTTGACCCTCAGCTGATGCCGAAAATACAAAACCAGATCACGATGAGAAAAGCTTGCATCGTCATACAATCCCTTGTTTCGCGTCGTCCAAATCACCATTCTAGCTACAGCTAGGATCGCGAGAAACACCACACGCTTCTCACCGTGAAACGGAGGAAGAACGTTGTCTACGACGTAACCAACGTCGAGCAGCACGAGCTGTTTGGGTTCGATGCGAGCCGTCCACTCCCCGACGTGATCCCAAAACGGACGGACTCGCTCGCAGTAGTAGAAGGCGTGCTCAGCCGTTTCTTCCAAGCCACTGCCGCAGCGAGTGCAATCAGGCATGTCTGCCAGGCCCGCCTTGAAGTTCAAGCCGCGAAGGGATAACGCATTCCGAACAAGTCGCCAGGTGAGCGAGAACTCGGAGTTGTTCAAGAAGCTCGAACCTGGCGCCCAATTCCAGTGAGAGCGGATCTCCTCTGCCGTCCAGCCGTGCCGCTCGCTGAGAGGATCAGAAGCGGAACCCACCACTAATTCCCGATACAGCTCCTTCCGAGGCCATGAAAGGTCACTGGACCCAAGAAGGTTACGAAGGGCCTTTCGGCACTCGCGGACAAACAGTGCTTCGCCCAAAGGCTTACGTCGACCTTCAGCCTTTGGGTCTGACTTGAGGCGAGGAAAAGTCCGACTCGCCTTTCGTCTCCACACTGAGTCCCCCGTCAAGACACGGCCCAGATATGCAAGTCTTTCAGCAAGCCAGTGGCTCTCCAGATCAGGCATACCCAGACCCCCGTTGCGAGTACGTTGGATACAGACCTGCCTACGGACCATCGGCCTTGCACCTCCCCAGAGCAATCTGGAGAGGGATTGTTGCAGTGCCAACCGACGTGCCTTAGGCAGAGGAAGTACAGCCAATCGGTAAAGGATCAGGGGAAAGACGTACGTGGCGCACGCCTCAGCCCTGCCCTTTAAGGACAACCTCCTTGAAAGCCAGATTCCCACCTGAGCATTCACCTTAGCTTGTACTTCCGACCAATTTCGCTCCAGTTGGAGGTCGGGCCCAAACCACACCCCAAGGATGCGGATGGGTCCGTCACTCCAGCGGAAGGGCCCTGGAAGAGTATTGCTACCCCTCCAAGCACCAAGCCGCAAACCTTCGCTTTTGTCAAAATTGACCTTGGCCCCTGCAATCCGCTCATACTCGACAACCGCCTCTTTCACAGCCTCTATATCCTTGCGGCGGGATACAAACACTGTGACGTCATCAGCGAACGCGGAAACCCTAGCCGCAATGCGGCCAACGAATGGGATACCGCGCAGTGCCGGACTTGTCCCCTCATCCCTAAGCCTGCGCAGGAGGGGCTCCAACGCGAGGACATAGAGAAGAGGAGACAGAGGGCAGCCTTGCCGGACCGAACGCTCGATCGCGATCACCCCCGAACGCCTTCCGTTCACCTGCACCACTGCCTGAGGGTTGTGGTACATCATGCTAATCCATCTGCGGAACTCCGGTTCGAATCCGGCAGTCTCCAAAACAGACGCCAAGAACCGATGGTCAACCCTGTCGAAGGCCTTGGACTGATCTAAACTGATCAGCGCGGATTCGGTGTCGTCTTTTATCCCCTCTAGGACCTCGCGAATCAAGTGCAGGTTGTCCTGGATCGATCTTCCCTTCACAGCAAAGGTCTGCTCGGGGCCGATCAGATCGCTAATGACAAGCTGTAAACGATTCGCTAAGACCCGGGCCAAAATCTTTAACTCTGTGTTAAGCAGAGTTATGGGCCTGTAATCGTCTAAACCCTCCCAAACATGCCTGCCACCTTTCTTCAGCAATGTGATCACGCCCTTGGTAACGCTACCAGGGATGGCTCCCTGGGCGAACCAATGGTTGAACATATCCGTCAGAATAGGCACAAACATGTGCGACATCCTCAAGTACACTTCGTAGGGCAAACCATCTAGTCCCGGCGACTTGTTCAGGCCGACCTGCTTCAACGCGTCACGGACTTCGCATTCAGTAACCACACCCTCGCAGCTAGCCGCTTCAGCCGCCCCAAGGCGGGGGAAGTCGGCCAGATAGCTACGAAACTCCCGGAGCGGGAGATCAGTGCAGCGGGCAAAGCGATCCCGAAAGTGCGCCCGAAAGGCGTCACGTATCTCACGACCCGATCGCAGCAGACGCCCGTCCGGGGTCTTCACAGATGCGATGTACCGATCGGGGAACCTTCGCACTTCTTCTTCACGCGCAGTCGCGTTCGATTTCACAGCTTCGTTGAGAACTCTTTTTAGCCTAGATCTAACTACTGATCCCTTGTAGCGCTCGCTACTCTCACGCTCAAGGTCCCTCCTAGCTAGCTCTACACCTAGGGAGTCCCCCCCAGCCACCGCCCGGGAAAGTCTATCATCTATAGATTTCGCCTCCGTGGTCCTGTCTAAGTTGAGCTGTCGACCGTACTTGGTGGCGAAATCTCTAATCCTGTGCTTAAGAGAAACCCACCACCTATTGCCGGTAACCGCCCCCACTAACGCCCGCTGAATTAGGGATTCCAGCCGATCCCGGAAGTCCCGTATCTCCAGTAAGGAGGTATTGAACTTCCAGTAGCCGGCTAGACTAGGCCTATTTGCTAACCGCAGACTGACTCTAATGAGTTTATGGTCAGTCCACGCTATCAAGTGGAACGTGGGACAACTAACAAAATCAATGTCAGCTCTTCTCACTAACACTCTGTCCAAGTAGGAGCCTACTTTGGCAGAGGGCGAGCTATCTAGCCACGTCCACATCTCCCGCCCTGGGTGATCAAGACGAAACCTGTCGACGAGACCGTGACGAGTCACGAAGCCGACAAGGCTGCTATCACACCTTCCCGCACGCCTAGCTCCCCGCCCGACCTTATCTATCTTGGGATCAAGGATCGCATTCCAATCACCCATTAAGACTAGCCGCTTCGTATCGTCCAGGAACGGCGCCAACCGACGAAAAAAGGAAACCCTCTCCGCAACGATATTGGGCGCATAAACCGCAACCAGACGAAACTTGAAACTTTTCACGGCAACATCGGCCACAACCAACCGGCCCCCGTCACCTGCAAAAACAACGTCAACATCAGCATCAAGGCTGCGTCCAACTAGCAAGGAGACCCCAGCGCTGAAGTTGCTGCCGTATGCTGAGAAAACGTTAAAGTCGCTTTCCAGCACCCGACAGTCAGCCTCGCAAGTGAAGTGGGTCTCCTGCACTGCAGCAACATCTACGCAGAGGTTCTTGAGTTCACCAAGCAAGCGCGCACACTTGCTTGAATCCCTCAGTCCCCTCACATTCAAACTGGCAACGTTTAAAGCCATCAATCCGACTTACCTTATTCAGTGTCGACTATGGGCCGGAAATCCTCGGGGGTAAGGATGCCGACCGCCTGTCTCAAGGAGCCGGTGCCGAGCTCAGTGTTTACTCGGCCATCCCTGGACACGCCGCCAACATCCAACGGGAACCGCACTTTTAATGACCTATAAAAGGAGGGATGAACTAAAATGGGGACCCTCCCTGAACAGAATGGTAGACATCTTTTTAATGAGGAGTGCTCCAACTCCGCCAGCTTCACACCCGCGTCAGTCTGACGGGCCGTATCCAAGAACTGCCATACGCCCTTGGTACGGTCACCAGCTGAACGGATGAAAGTGGTCACCATGGCTGCACTCTTAAAATTTAATGGGTTACTAATTTTCTTCTTGTCTACTTTTTCCAGCTGTATTAGCTGTTTTAATATTTTCCGGAGTTGATGATCTCTCACTGAATCTGTTTCTATTGAGCATAACTCCGTTGCTTTTCTGCATTGGTCTTTGACGGCACTGTTTGCTGCCTTTGCTTGCTGCCGGGAAGGCGTAGTTGGGGGATCTGCTGCTATTGATACTGGTGTAGGAATTCGTTCTGGGAACAGTTCTGGTGAAGAGGATGGGCTCAAGGATGGTAGAGATAGAGTTCTGATGAATTTTGGGGATGGCTGCCTTTCCAGGGAGTGGGACCTCGCCACGTGTAAGATTTGGTGAGGGCGAACTTTTGGCAGCTGGCGAAAATGGTGGGGTGGTTTAGAATGTTCTTGGTCTATTGGTTGGGGTGGTTGGGGAGGCTGTGGTGGCTTTGGTGGTGGCAATGGGGGTTGTGGTGGTTGTAGATATTGTGGGGGTTGTAGGGGCTCAAGGGTAGCATTCTGCGGAATGCAGTATTGAGGGGGAGGCAGTGCCGGAAGTGGCAGAGGAGGTGGCGGTAAAGACAGTGGTGGAAAATGAGGTAGGAGGGGTACATGTAGTGGAACTTGTTGGTGGAGAGACTGTTTTGGGGGGTAAGCGTTGGAGGGGCCTTCTAATGGATCCTCCGGGCAGGGTGGCCCTGAGCATTTTTTCTTAGCAGCTCCCTCCTCGCTATTTCTCCTCCTCTTTAGGTTCATTGCCGTTTCCATTGCTGTCTCTGATGCTTCTGGAGTAGTGGGTACTGTTGTGGGTGTTGTTTTGACTTTAGCTTTCCTCCTAGACGAGGCCTTGATTGTTTGGATCGATGTGTGCTCTGTAATGTCCCGTGGTATGGGTTCAGTTGTTGATAATGCTGGTGAGTCGGGGTCGGCGTTTTTAGCAGGAGAGGCAGTTGTTGTTTTCTTTGGGGACTTTTTCTTTTTTTTGGTGACTTCGGTCCAGCCTTCCTCTGGATTTTTGGGGGGCTGGACCTGACCAGACTCTTTTTCTGGTGTTTTGCTACTGGTGATGGCTGTGGTGATTGTTGCTGTTGTGGTCGTAGTTGCTGTGGTATCCGTGGCAGCTGCAGCATTAGCTGGGTCCTTTTGGGGACAAAACTTTGAAATGTGTCCCAGCTGCTTGCAGCTCCAACAGCGTGGTCTTCGTCCCTCCACCACCACCATCATCTGCCTCTCTCTGCTAATGATGACCTCCGGAATAGCTTGGAAGCCCTCCCTATCCAGGCAGATCCGGAACACATGGTCGCCACAGGCCGTCCCGGCGGCTGACCTTAGGAGATTGCTTTCCTCAACTCGTCCAAACTTACTGAGGAAAGCGGCCAGCACTTCCCCGGTGATAAACGCCGGGACGTTGCACACTGTGACACGGACCCTGCGGGTCCCCATGTACTCCGGTTGCAGCCGGAAGAACTTGGTGGTTATGGTTGTGGATGCTGCTTTCGCTGCCTGTTCTTTGGATGGTAGCAGGACGTCCCAAGTCGCAAAACTTCTGCGACAAAAGTATTGGCAGGGGACGCCTGCTTTCCGGAGAAGATCCTCAAATCCTTCCTTCTTCAGCCCAACCAGCCGCCTTGTTTTTAGGTCGGTTATTACTAGTGATAATATTCTTGGTTCCAGTTTTTCTATTATCTCCGGTATGGGCAAAATTTCATTGCCCTTAAAATACTGGGCATATTTGCCCACCCGGTTTTTTTCGTGGTCTTCCGGTTTTCTTTCCTCTATCTTCCATGGTGTTTTTTCCGGGCTTTTTTCCTTTTGTGCCGGCTGGATTGGGCTGTCTGATTCTGAAGGAGTTGGTAGTGACGGCCAGTTTGCTCCTATGAGGCTAGTTGCTTCCGGCTGCTTAGGGGGGGCTTCTTTTTCATTTTTTTCAGGGTCGTGTAGGGTACGTGTATTCCCCTCCATGATTGGAAAAGCAATCAGGAGGGTAGGTGAAAAAAGGAAGGTGACAGTCCAATTATAGAGGTGGGTCCTTTGCTGTAAAATTACTAAGTCAGACCTCGTGAAAAAAAAAAAAAAAAAAAAAAAAAAAAAAGGGGGGGGGGACTGACAAAGTCAAGGACCAAAAAGTCACTCAAAATAGGAGTGACAGAAAGGGTGAGAAAGTAAATTTATAAAACTGTGAGAAACGACCGACCAGTGACAAAAAGTTAAATTCAAAAGTGAAAAAAAGTTAGACTGAAGGTCAAACTCAAGTAAAAGGAAAAAATTGGTAAGACGTCAAAAAAGAAAGAAAAATAACTAAAATTAGGTCAAATCTAGTCTTACCACAAAAAGTTTTTTTCCAAAAATAAAGTCCAAAAAGAGCATAGATAAAACAAAGTAATCTGAAAGAATTCAATTCTGAGCTCAAATCACGAGTAGGCTAATTCCTGCGCGAGGAATCGTTGCCACTTGGCTGCTGAGTTCAAATGCTTCTTCTTCGTTTTGACTTTTATTTACTACTGAAATTTTAGGTAGCTTTGGAGGCGGTCTACTGATGGGGGGGGGAATTCATTTCGTTTTTTGTTTTTTTTTCTTTTTCCCTTTCTCTTGGGGGGGGCTGTGGTAGCATTAGGTGTTTTAGGCTTTTTCTTTTTCTTCTAAACTACTGTTAGGGCTTTGTCGGAGCAGATTTACATTTCTCTTTATTGTATGTCTAGTTTAACAGCTTTTTGGAAATGTTGTGGAGCCACAGATTATCAAATTGTCAGCATTGGCACAAGTGTCCTGTAAATCATGTTTCCCGATGAATTTATCTTTCTTGGGAAACAAGCAGCCCCGTTGATCACACCAAAGAATATCCAGGTAAATTGGGACAGTTGACTCCTAGATTGGAAAGTTGTATAAAGCCTTTCCTTGGAATGCTGTGAAATTTGATGGTATGCACTTTATAAGTCTATGGTACCAAAGTACTTGTACTGGACTAACTGATTGACTGTGCTCTCTATGTTGGGCATTGGGTATACATCAAAAAGTGTATATTTGTAGACTATTTGGCAATAGTCAATGACTATTCTCTTTTTATGGTTTCCATACTCTTTCATGGTTAATAGTTGTACCCTGTATACTGATAGGATTGGTTCAGTGAGGCTTTCTTAGAGTAAATGTTATGCCACTTAAAACAGTGAAGTGTTGGTCTGCTTGTGAAAATTTTTGTAGTTTGATTACAATGGGTTTCCAATTTGCCGATACATTAGCAAATAGGGTAGGAAAGTCGACATTAATAGTTTTAAGGGCACAGAAGGTTTGATGCTGGTATGCTGCCAAAATATTTGATGACAATACTTTCGTATTGCTCTTGGAAATCAGTTCCAAGGATTATATCATTTCATAAAGCATTGATTACATTTAGATGAATATTCGTGAAGTTTGAGGTCCACAACACAATATCCTGCAATTTTTGAAGTCGATGATCCTTCAGCCATGCGAATCAATTCCAAGTTCGGGTATAGTTTTGATTTAAATTTTTTGACAACTTTGTGACTTATGAAGTTTCTATCAGTGTCAATTCGGGCTTTCAGTTTGAGTCCTTTCATAAATAAATTAGTGAATATTTTAATCCAGATTCAGTAACAGCAGAATGAATACTTGAAAGTTTAGGGTTGTTATTGATTGACATTGATCGGACTACACTGACTATTGCAGCTGACTGAAGACAGGACTTGCTTGAATAACACAGTTTTGTAAAATGTCCAATTTTGGAACACTTGCGACAGGTCAGTTACCTTTTAGAACATTTATTTAATGGATGACGTAGGTTGTCACAAAACCTGCATTGTGATTTTGTTGTAGTTAACGTGGCTGCTGTTGTTGATCTCTCTTCTTTGGCAGCCGCATTTATGCTCTGTGTGGATGGGTTCTGTTGGATAAATACATTTTTTGTCCTCGTGGTCTAATGGTTAAAGCGATGGGCTGCAGAATCGTAGTAAGCGAGTTCGTACTCCAGTCGCGCTATTACGTTCACTTTCGGGCAAATACCCTTGGGAAAGGTATGAACCCCCTTATCCTCCCAGCTATGGGTTAAATAGTACCACTACTGTTCCTCTAGGAGAATGGCTTTGGCATTAAATAACCTACAAAGGTTGATTAGCCCCGAAACCAAACAGTCCGGTCTATGTGACGAAACAAGACACTGAATTTATCTAGCCTTACACAAAGCGTTTGAAAGAAAAACAAAATCGCCAAAGAAGTAAAAAAAAAAAAAAACAAACTTTTTTCTTTCGAGCGGAACTTATGCACATCTGGGATTTAATCTTAGTGTTATATAATAGATTGGTGAAATCTATTTTTGACAAGTTGTGTAGATAATTTAAGTCATGAGCCGTTAAACAGTGGAAAGATACCTTGAGTCAACTCAGTTTAATTGACAGACGGTTATCAATTTGAGAACCTGGTTGTGATTGGACAATCTCAGTCAGGTAACTGAGTAGTTTTAGAAGTTTAAAAAACAGTTTGAACTTGATCACTTTTGAAGGACTGTTCGAAGGAAACAGTTGATTTCTACGATGCTTGTCACTTCCGGTAAAGGTAAAATAAATGTGTTGCAAGAAATAAAATATGTGTACTTAGAAATATTGCTCGCTCAAAGAACTTAAGATGGCTATTAATGTTCATAAAGTATTTTCTCTTAAATTATTTTTCCTATATTTATGTCACTTATTCATCTCCCTTTCAGAATCTGATACCATAAATGTTGTCTATTCAGGAAAGAACTCATGGATAGATAACATTGCTTTTAATTTCTGTGTTCTTGTTTGACATTTTGGTAAGGATTCTTAACCTCTCAGGATTTCCAACTGCTCATGGCAACATAGAGCTGGTCATATGAGGAATTACTTTTTAAGTAGACACCAATATGAGACAAAGTTTGTCCCAGTTTTTTGTTTGTAGTCATTCCAAATTTGATGAAAATCGGAAACTGCCTCTACTGTATACCAAAGTGAAACAGTTAATCACTGAACAATAAAAATAAATGAACCAGATACTCTTTTAAAGCGAGAGGGACAGTAAAATCAAATGAGAGTGAGGTATATATTGTGTCTAGAAACCAGTCCTTGCTGGATCTCTAAATAGCGATTAAAACCTTCCTGGAGATGATCCAAACATTTTCTGAAATTAGGTCGAAATCTGGTCAAAAAGGACAGAGCATTAGTTGGATAGACGGATGAATAGGCGGACGGACATTTGGTGAATTATAAGATTCCGCCAGTTGTTTAGACTAATACTCACATCCTTGTTGACTTTGGCACTATATTTTGACTTATGTATTCTCTAAAATATAATTCATCTATAGAAGTTGGATAAATAGACAGCGCATATTTACGTAATCATTTCGGAGTAGTTCGACAGGAAAAGCTTCCTCTTGAGTTTGCTGAAGACCCAAGTTTTTGAATATAAATTGCAGACAAATAACAAACTGAAATATTTCATTCATCATGAAATCGCAGATAGACACATGGTAATGATCAAATGAGCGCTGCAGAACTTGTGGGTGAAGATTCAGGAATGTATCGCTCATGAAGGCAAGTATTTGGACGATATAATCTCCAAAACAAAGCGATGACAATAAAACAAAACAAAATAGTAAATATTGATCACTTCTACAGGAAAACTGAATTTTGAATAGGATCTTTGTTGCCTTCACCATTTATGTTTCAAATGCGAGAGATCCTTCTGCCGAAACCTGCCTCCAAATGATATAGGAAGAACCTGTAGGGAACGAATGAATAAATAAAAAAATTTAAAATTAAATTATAAAAAAAAAAAAAATAAATGAAAAGAAAACTATTAAATTTGCAGAAAACTCCCAGAGGTCCATAACAAGAAAAGGGGATGACGCATGCGTAAAAAGAAAAAAGGCATTTTCTCCTCTTGACAAAGAGGACGAGTCCTTCTTTCTCTTTCAGGCAGTGACCAGTGGATTGATAACCTCGTGCTTGTGTTTTGGGCACCACGCATACGTCTTTGGACGTAGCGTCGGTTAGTCCCTTCACTTAGTAGCAGCTCTCTCTCTATCGGTCAGCACTATGCTGAAATATATAATATATATAGACTTACGCTTACCAGACTTTGACAAACTTCCAAAAGAAAACTAAACCTTATGGAAGTCCGAAATACCAAATGAGGACAAATACATACATGAAACGAATTAACGTATTTTTGACACCTTAACTAGGAGATTCAACCATTTCAATGTATTCAGGAAAAACTCCCCCATCCACGGAATGGTTGTTGAACCCAGTAAATAAAGGAAAGTATAAAAGAAACGTCTTCGTCTCTTATCTACTTCTATCTTTCTTTCGTATATTTCTTTTGGGACTTTCTTTGGGCAAGACATTACGCCGGCCAGTCAAGGTGGGGTAAAATAATATAACCAAAATATGGACTCAGATATCTTACGGCAACACAGCCTTGCCCTTAGCCCCTGACCTTCAAGCCTTAAAATCCAATAAACCCAACAAACACAAATGCCCTAAAACTAAAAAAAAGGCACAAAATGAATTAGCAAGCATACATCTAAAAGAACAGACAGAATACATACAAAATCAGATAGATAAGTTTAGAGACTCGGTGGAAGATAGGCAATCTAGGATAGCATGGCAAACGATAAATGAAGTGAGTAGAAGGAAGAGCACAACCAAAGCAAAACTGAAAGCTGCAAACCAACAAAAAAGAATAAAACAGTGGAAACAGCACTTCGAAAATCTACTAGGAAACCCACCGAAAGTTAGACATGAATCAATCACCGGAATTATTTGGAAGCAATTGGACATTAAACTAGGACCGTTCACTCAAGAAGAACTCGACTCAGTTCTTAGAAAAATTAAAAATAGGAAAGCTGCAGGGCTTGAGAAGATTCTCCCAGAAGCATACGGCGTACCAAAAGAAACCGTCGCAGCAATAACGATTCTCTATAGAAACACCAAAGTGAAAGTACGTTCACCGGATGGAGACACAGACTACTTCGACATTGTAGCAGGAGTACTGCAAGGGGACACGCTAGCCCCATACCTCATTATCATCTGTCGAGACTACGTGCTTAGAACATCGATTGATAAAATCACAGAAAACGGCTTCGAGCTGACAAAAAAAGAAGCAGAAGGTACCCCACAAAAACAATTATCGACGCCGACTACGCCGATGACAGCGATTCTGGCAAATACACCCAACCAAGCTGAAGCACTACTGCATAGATTGGAACAAGCCGCCGTAGGCATTGGCCTCCATGTCAATGCATACAAAACGGAATACATGTGCTTTAATCAAACAGGCGACATTGCCACACTAGACGGAAGCTCTCTGAAACTAGTGGACAAGTTCACCTCCCTAGGAAGCAGTGTCTCATCAACCGAAAAAGACATCGACACGCGGCAAACGAAGGAATGGACAGCTATCGATAAGCGATCGATCATATAGAAGTCAGACCTGACCGATAAAATGAAACGCAGTTTCTTCCAAGCAGCGGTCGTATCGATACTGCTATATGGACGCACTACTTGGACGCTCACAAAACGGCTGGAGAAGAAGCTAGACGGTAATTACACAAGAATGCTGCGAGCAATATTGAACAAGTCCTGGAAGCAACACCCCACAAAGCACCAACTATACGGCCACCTACCTCCCATCACGAAAACTATCCAAGTTAGGCGAGCCAGACATGCAGGACACTGCCGGAGAAGCAGGGACGAGCTCATAAGTGATGTACTCCTATGGACCCTCATATATAGCCGAGCAAAAGCAGGACGGCCAGCTCGAACATATATACAGCAGCTCTGTGAGGATACGGGATGTAGCCCTGAAGACCTGCCAGAGGCGATGAACGACAGGAAGAAGTGGCGAGAGAGGGTCAGGGATATCCGTGCTGGCGGCACGACATGATGATGATGATGATACACAACCGAAAAAAAGACCAGTTGTCAAACTTCAACGTCAGTTCTATAACATGATATGCTTGATCAATAACTCTTGAACCAGGTAGCCGAATTGTGACGGAATCGGAAGATGTCACCCACCCGTGGTGGAAGTTGTAGTGGGGTTTACAAAATACCCCACCACACACACACACACACACACACATATATATATATATATATATTGGTTATTTAGTTTCAGTTTCTTTCTAGGTGCCTAGACACGAGGAGACAAATATTTGCTAGGAACGGAGAATGAACAAAGCAAAAAAGATGCCGAAAGTGTCCTGTTCCTCTGGAGGAGTTTCCATGGCATAATGAGTAACATGTGACATCCTAGTAAGCAATTCCAGTCGCTCTATTACGTTCACTTTGGGATTAATGCTCTTGGGAAAGGCATGAACCCTCTTATCCTCCCCGCCATGGGTTAAATGTACCACGACCGTTTTTCTACAAGAATGGCTCTGGCAATAAATAACCGATAAAATTTGCCATTAAAACAAAGAAACCAAATCTATTCGTTTTAATAACTAAGAGGGGACAACGTGATGTCCGTTATCAATTTTTTTTCTTGTTTTCACAACCACTGACACTGAATAGAAAAGGGTTTAATGTGAAAAGTCGAATTGTGTTTTTGTTTCCTTACCCAACTGAAAAATAACCTCGTCGACATAACAGTCACCGCTTATTATTCATTTGAAGTCTATGTTCACGCCACAAGATATTCATTCAGGTGACAACACAATAATTAGGACGT
>OY757924.1:1528617-1637250 GCA_963585895.1 Sepioteuthis lessoniana | reverse complement strand
CTTCTGGGGGAATCTCGTCAAGCCCTGCAGCTTTCCTATTTTTAATTTTTCTAAGAACCGAGTCGAGTTCTTCTTTAGTGAACGGCCCTAGTTTAATGTCTAATTGCTTACTGATAATTCTGGTGATCGGTTCCTGCGTAACGTTCGGAGGGTTAGCTAGTAGGTTTTCAAAATGTTGTTTCCACAGTTTTATTCTTGTTTGTTTGTCGCTTTCAGTTTTGCTTTGGCTGTGCTTTTCCTTCCACTCACTTCGTTTATTGTTTGCCAGGCTATCCTAGATTGCCTATCCTCCACCGAGTCTCTAATCTTATCTAATTGATATTGTGCCTTTTTTAGTATCCGGGCATTTGCAATTGTTGGGTTCTTCCGGTAGCTTTTGGAGGCAGTTTTCACAAGTGCACGTTTTTCTCTAACCTCTTCTGTTTCTCATGGGGCTCTATATTTCGTTCTAGGTTTTGTTGGAATACACTTCGATGCCGCCTCGAGGTGTGCGTTAACGAAATTCTCATATTCGTCGTTTGGGGTATTTTTTTTTTCTTCCTTCTCTTGTAGTGTCTCGAATCTGTTCCTTAGTTCTAATACATATTTATCTCTAATATCTCTGTTGTTAAGGAGGGCCCAGTCATAGTGTTTAGTGGTCGCTGTTCGGGTGGCGTTTTTTTAATCGTGTGATTATTATAAAATAGAAATAATTACTTGAAACCATGTAATCATTAGAATGGCAATCAGTCTAGGGGAATGAAAGTACTTGAATTCAAACCAGCTGTGCTCGGCTTAAAAACTGACTTTGTGCTGCATCCTCTTTGTGGGAGGGTGGGGTGAGTAAATATATGCAGTGTGTCTGTCTGAGGGAATATCAGGGATGTTAGAAGAACATGTTAAAGATGTTATCTTTAAATCTAAGCTATTCTGGTTGAATGCGACCCCAAATGCTTGGTTTGAAATCAACCATTGTATTTGTCAAGGTTTGGTCTCTTTGTTTAATGGCATATCAACCTTTGTGGGTAATTCAATGTCCAAGCCATTCTTCTTGTAGAAGAACAATAATACTATTTAATCCATAGCTGAGGGGATAATGAGTTTCATACCGTTTTCATGGGGATTAGAAAATGAACGTAATATATTATTATATACCCATTAATCTTCATAGGTAGGGTATGTCCCATGCTTCATATATACGTTGGACACTATTGTGAGGGGAGTGAAAATATGTCATCACCACTAGCAGTGGGTTACCTTCTTCACGCCGCTGGCAAGTATTGTATTTTGTTAATGTTATAAAAATTTCCATTTCATTTTCAACCTCCATATTGGTTATTAATCATTCAGTAACCTTTTTGTTAGGCTACAACATATATATCAGTAGTAAGTAAGTTGGCGACCGTAGTCGAGGGCGACCAGAAGGCTCCCTTTTCAATAGCTACTACACCTAGGTGTAGGAGAGGGCGCTACTCCTTTTCCTAACATATATATAAAAGCTTGAATTCCAACTCGTTTACTTGAAGGCTGCAGTCTATCACTTCTGCCATGATACCACAGGACATCCCCTGTGTTAATTTATCAAGAATCAAACATTTCACTTGATAGGGTTAAACAACCATCTTGTAATAACGTCGTCAGGATTTCATTTTTAGGGTTGAGCTTTTTAATTAATCGGTCAGTTATGTCTACTACTACTCTCTCTCACCGATAACCACGAGGGAAATCAAGAAACAATATTCTAGAGATTTATTTTTAAATAGTTTTTACTAATTTTACAGATTTCAATTTCTGATCTCAAAACAAGTTTCTTTTCTTTTTTTTTTTTCCTTCCTCTTCGGACTCTAGGACTTTAATATTATGGATCTTATCCTTTGACGGAACTAAACTAAACTAAACTAAACTAAAAAAAAATCTAGTTAGCTCAGAAAAACTCAAGTGCTCAGTTTACTAGGCCAGTTGCCATACAAACTCAAACTGCCTTTAAATTTCAAATGAGTTGCTGATAGTCTCATCAAACTAGCTCTACAATAAAGCAATGTAGTTCGTTGATATATAAAGAATATTTGTCTTATTTATTTCCTTATTTTAAGAAGCTAAGTAACTGCCTTTTATATTGATAAATATTAATCAGACAGCCGGCAAGAGCAGGGGATGAGTTTATTGGTACAATTTATACCTGTGATACGACTTGCTCTTGTAGATTAAATGTTAACAGCAGCTGGTACGGATAATCATGTGTCCCCAAGGCGAAACGTGGGGTGATTTCGAGAGCTATCTTGTCTCTGGTATGTGTTGTTTCCTCATTGTCGTAGAACATTCTAAGTGAGATACGATAAAAATAATCGAAAATTAAAAGAAAAGAAAATATTATTCCAAATTAGTAATATTAATGATGATGATTTACAATGTTTCACCTAAAAACTAAGAATTTCATTCAGGTCCAATTCTCTTGGCATTAGGTCCAAAATGAATACTGACCAATATTATATACAGATTTATAAATATTACAGGCTATTTTAATATTTTCTTTAAAATGTGTCTGACTTTTCGTTCTGGAATGACATGACTTCCATAAAGTGATAGAATTTCTTTTTATTCAGTATTAAGTTTTGTTTTATTGGTGAAAAGGCTGTTGAGGATGAAAAAATTCTAGACTACCAACAGATAGATATGCTTTTGGCTATATAGCATGTTTAAAGTAAAGTAGCAAACTTATCTTGCAAACCTTTGATAGTGAGTTTTTGTTGTTGTTGTTTTTTCTTCAGTGAGTGTTCAGTTAATAAGATCCTGTGCCAGTTAAATTCGGTAAATATTAGTATTAAATATCTAATGAGCTTGATTCTGACCGTGAGCTTAATTTTTTTTTTTCTTGAGACAGACACTAGTAAATACAGATGACTAATTTTTCCTGATTTTTTTTTTTGAGGGGGGGGATTAAATATGGTATATGTTCATCTCCCACAATGTTGATATTTACTAAGTTTTACTTAATCTGACACAGACTTCAGATTGCTTATAGTACCTGCCATTTCAATCAAAAGTCTGGAAAAGGATATGACTTACAAAAAAAGTCTTTTAGTTTGTGCACGTCTACGCAGTAGAGGTTCTTGCCGGAAATCGGCTCCTATGTATTGATGGAAGCTGTCAGAAATTGAACAGCACTGTGGCGGTTGGGTTAACCGTTGGACAGGAGTCAATTCCTGTTGTACTTTGAATCTAGGGTCTAATCCCTTGGGCTAAAGATCGAAGTGTCACGCAATGTTCCCACCCCGACCATGACTGTTCGAAGAGTTAAAAAAAATGTCTATTATCGTGTTCCTTTTATTCTTTTTGGAGCTGACCCATAACTTTACAGTTTCGACTAAAACCTGTGGTCGACTATTCTTTTCGAAACAAGTACAACATTGGGTGATGATAGTTTAGCAGGCAAAACTATGCCAATGGTGGTCTATAGTAACACATGAACTGGAAAATGAAACATTTTAAAAAGTATTTCCGAATTTTTAAAAGCTTCGACTAAATTCTAGTTTACCATTAATAAACAGAAAATTTAACGGAAATTGGAGGACGTACCAAGAAGAGTGACAAAACTAATAAAAAAGTAAAATATTACAGTTACAGGGAAAGATTAGAGAAATTAGGATTAATTACTTCACTAGAAAGAAGAATGAGAGGTGACCTCATTGAAAATTTCGAAATAATTAACGGAATTTTTAATTATTCCAGACATTTTTTTTCACTATTTCTTCTCAAACTGGAAATTTACTGATCAGACAGATTTTTTAAAAGTCCATTAGTCAACTGAATTTTTTTCTTAATAGAGCAATGTAGTTTTGGAACAAATTGCCTTAACAGATCAGAAATAGCAAGTGTAGAAAAAAAATGATTAAATTGCGCGGATTCGGAAAAAATGTTAAAGAAAAGAATTTAAGACCATTTTTGGAAACTATCGGATAAATTACTTCACTGAATTTGATCCGTATATAGATATTGTATGCAAAGATATTGTTTTGATAGTTGATATGAGAAGATGGTAGAAAGTGGTGATACCCAAGGAGGAGGAGGAGTAGCCGCAACAACAGCTTTAATCTACTTTGAGTTATTCGATGAGTGATTAAGAAAAAAAAGACTTAAATATAAGATGGAAATCAACATCTTCAAATCAATTTACAGGAAGTGATATTTACTACTTCCGGTTTTATAATTAGTATAATGTACTTTATTTTTAGTTCGACACTTGTCTGGCAAACTGGAATATATCAATATTGGTCATGTCAATTAATTGGCCAATGCCTCTCAGCGGGTGCTCCATAATTCTGACCTTATGCCAAACTAAGCGCTAAGCTTTATAAATGACAACTTGGACGCCCCAATTGATGTAAATAAAGGTTAGCTAGATATACTAGCGAATCATTTAGTGAGTTAGATGCTCACCGGGTCCCCACTATACTTTCTGTGTTCTGCCAGACTAAGCCAAGATTAGTAAAGGATAACTTGTTGGCTTATCCCAAAACGTGACCTTTGTCCTATAAGGAAGAATTTGAACATTTTTTAAATCTATGAAGTTTTTAAAAATGTTATTTGAAAATGAACATTTGCACCCAAAAGAGCAGAGGGCGGCAACTGTACAACAACTCATTAATTTGTTAAAACTTTTTATCGTCTGCAACAAAAAAAAAATTACTTATTATTTTTTTCTGTCCTAACTGTAAGTAAAGTTGTCGACTTTAGATGAGAGTGACCTAAAGGCTCCTTTTTCGATAGCTACTACACCGAGGTGTAGGGGGGACGCCACTCCATTCCTTAGATTGTTCCACTTTACCCTTGATCCTCACAATGCTGAGTGCTAAGCAAGGCGGCATCAAGTACCATTTTTTGAGTCTTTGGTATGACTTCGACCTGGGATTGAACCCCAGTCTCTCGGACGATTGGTGAAGACCCTACTCATTAGGCCAATGGCCCGGAGTTGAATTTATTCACTTAACTAAAGTAAATTAATTCTATACAAGATCGCTTCAACACGCTTATTTCAATTCATATTCACTCAACAAACCTCCGTGAAAATTCTGATTAATCTCCTCCCTACTAAAATCAATATGATTGATTAATAAGTTTTGTCCGATTGGCAGTGAACAGAATCAACAAAGCTCACACTATACACTGGATGTTTCATTTGAAATGTATGCGATGTTTTAGGAAAAAATGCTATCATTTCGAGATTTAATAACTTGACCAATTCTCTTTTAAATGACCTCAAATTTTTACTGCACGTGTAGAATCAACTCGGATATTGGGATTTTCCTAACTTTATATGGTAACAATATTGCGACGTCGGCAAGAAGAAAGAAACACAACAGAATTTAAAATGTTATAAAAAAACATATATTCACATGGAAAGAGAGGAAAGAAAAAATTGTCCTTGCAAACAGTTGATTTGCGGGAAACTTATCCGTAAAAGGCGTCCTTTTAACAGTTTGTATTTCCTGTGTCCTTTTGGTTGGGTTGAAGAAAATAGAGCCTTGTTTCTTATGCTTCAGTTGCTGGAAAAAACCTCACAAGCGTGTATGGCGTCTAGAAGTCTGAGAGAACGGCGGGCACGTCTTGAGTCTGAGAAATCAGCCAAGCAAAAGAGGCTGGGCGTTCGTAGGAAATGCCCTCATAGGGGTCTGGAGAAGATCTCAAAAAAAAAAAAGGTAGCCTGTGATTGGTTGTTTTTCATCCAATCACTGGGCATCTAGTTAGCGATTCCGTAAATAATTTCAATACAGATTTTTAGGTGTTATGTTATTTTTTTTTTCTTTTCATGTATTAAAATGCTACTTTCTGGAAAGGAAAAGATGTTTAAACTTTGAATATAAAAATTTGAGTTGTTTCTGTTAAACTTTGAAGTTATTTGCACGAGAATTTATCAACTTAGATAACGAAATGATAAAGATTTTTTTCTGAAACAGGCTGTATATCTCGAATGAGGTCAAACCTTTTTTTTTAAACATCCTGTGTAATGAAATGGGTACAAACCTGCAGGGTTGTAACTTGTGTTTAAGTTATCTTTTTTTTTCTTTTTTTTTATCGAAGGATATTTAAATACATTCTTCAACAGGTCTGTACACAGTAGTCTTTCTCTCAATCATGTTTTGTTAAAAATCGCAGGGAAATTTGGTCCAGTTATACATCAATACCATTCCTTTGTATAGAGTCTATCAATTGTAATGTTGGATAGAATCAAAAATATATCAAAAATACTAATAACAAAACATATTTTTTAGTAATTATTGAAATAAAACTGTAAAGCTCTCAAAGAATCGGTAATCAGCGTCTGTTTCTATTATGATTTACGTCAACAATTTTTGTTATGGTTGTAAAATGATGAAGTCTGAAGGAAAAGGTTATACAAACAATAAATTTCAAGAACCTTGTTTTGATGTTTAGTCACATTTCTGAAGCACATGCACACGCAAGAATATATACAAAGAACATCTGCAGAGAGTAAAAATCTTCACGGGCAATTAATTTCAATGGGACATTCACAGATACAAATCCTGGAATTAAAAAAAAAGTCTCAATCGTTCAAAATAATTTTTACTATAAAAATAACAACCGTTTTAAGCATTCAAAATCTCCTGAACAAGACATTAAGTGTGAAACACGAGTAAAATACATGTAAATGAAATAATATAAACTTATATATTAAAATGAATTCCGATTTGATATTTAAGTTATGAATGGAAGAACAGACACACAGACAATGGTTAAAACAACAACAACAACAACAACAACAGTTTCCTATCGATAAATTTGTTAATCCTGACGAGTCTTGAACTTCGACCATTAACCAGTCATCTGCATTTTACGACTGAAATGCATATGGATGCCACATGATTGGCTTCTTCTGAATGAAATTCCATCTTTAAAACTTAAGGATTTAAACATTCGACTTCATAGTGTCACGTGATAGCTCACGGAGACGAAGAGGTAAGACTGATACTATCCTCCCGTATTGAATTAGAGTATCAAGCAGTCAAAAAGTGACCGTTAGGAGAGAAT
The DNA here is from genome assembly GCA_963585895.1 of Sepioteuthis lessoniana. Classification (NCBI taxonomy): domain Eukaryota; kingdom Metazoa; phylum Mollusca; class Cephalopoda; order Myopsida; family Loliginidae; genus Sepioteuthis; species Sepioteuthis lessoniana. The sequence continues at coordinate 1,630,224 of OY757924.1, read as the reverse complement.
GTGGGTCACAGAGGAGATAGACCAGATGTTCACACTTAGTGAACTCAGGTCGCCGGACATCGGAAGGGGAAAGAGAGAGAAGCCAAATGACTGGCTGGGACCCCAAAACGGAAGTGGGGTTCCCTTCCCCTCAGCGGAAGTAAAGCACAAAAGAAGCAGTTTTTGAGCAAGGCTCGTGGCAGACGGACCATAGCCATTTTACTCCGGGCTAAAGACAAAAGATTAACTGAGACATGAGAGACACAAGTCCCTCAAGCCAGTACTAAAAACAGAACAAAGTCTAGTAGCCCGTGAAAGAAGAAAATTCTCCAGTGGAACCCCGTCAAAAAAGTAAGATAAGTAACTTTGGGACATTTTTCCTTTACACCCAAATTTTGTTTACCACTCTCTCTCCCAATTCGAAGAAGGACAAAAGTCAGAAAAGACATTTACATTCAGGGACAATCCAATTATATGTTTTGACACTTTGAACGTATATATATAACCGTAGTAAAGAACCTATGTATTTTCATTTTACCATGTGGTCTATGTTGTTATTCCATGCTTTCCTTTCAGCTTCTATTCGCCTTATGTTATCTTGCTTAGAATTGTCCTATTAATTCCTAAAGTATCATACGGGAAAACCGGAGTTGCCGACTACTACCATATTAATATTATTACAACTAAAACCTATAGGCTCGTAATCTTCCATTATCTCGGGGAAAGAAGAAAGCGACCTGGTAGGTGTGTGATAGTGTGAAATTTGGAACCCCTTGCCAGCGGTGGTCAGTCTGGCCATAAATTATTCCCTCATGTAATATGCCAGTTCTTATATGCCTGAGAGAAGAACTCTGAACAGGACTTATTTCTGTAGGGGATCAAGTGCCAACCTGCCCCGTCTTCACACGTGCAAAAATAAAGTCCCGTTTTGGGATTTTAGTCGATTTGCCGTCACAATAGTAAGATTTTTATCACTGCAATACACTTAGAAATGCTCTAACATAAAGAATAAAGCAAATTTCTGTCCTATTTGGAAATGAATAATAATCTTTGAAGGGTTGTGCTGAACTTAATTAAAAAAAAAAATCATTTAATTTCTCGACATAACCTTGATAATTATGACTTGTTAATTACTATTCACTCCTTCCTAAATAGAATGTCCTCATTTGCTTTTCAATTGATAATTAGCATTGTATGCGTCAAAATTGATAGGATTATTTACGTATGGATCGACACTTTTATTTGTCCACGTCTTTCGAGATAGTACCATCAGTCGTGTTAGCAAATTCGGCATACAGGAGCCCAACCTATATTCAGTGAACGTGCTCAGTTAAATCATTCAAACTTTTGGGTAGAATGTATATATTTATGTAATCTCTCTACCACGGGTAGGGTGTGATATAAGGTCAATTTTTAAGTGGAGTATTTACTTTTGTTAGTTAACAGCTTTCGAGATGCTGACATCAGTTATATTAGCGAATTTGGTACGTAGGGGAATGAGTTGACTGAAATCCTTTCAAATCACAACAATCAAAAAAAAAATGATAAAAAAGAAGAAAGTGAAGAGAGAATGTATTGAAAGGAGTTTAAAAAAGAGAAAAAAGTTAAGAGATCATTGATTTTAACGGCATGTCAACCTGTCTATGATTATTTTATGCCAAGTGGTTTGCGAATCGTGTTCATTGTACGTTTATAATTACAATTTTTGTTTAGTCGTTTCGTGAAGAGATTTTTTTTCGCAGATTTTCCGATTGAATACGAATAATTTTTAAAAAGAATATTTTATCCCTAGATGCTACGCTAACAGATCTAATTTGACCCCTAGATTGAACCATAACAGATCTATTTGAACCATATAAAAAACAAGAGAGCTTACGTGATGTAGTCTACGTACTTATTACCCGTGAAAGATATATTTGAATTACTAAAATGTTTCGTGTAACCGAAGCAAAAGAATTTCTTGTTGGTCTATAATTAGAGCAGGTTTCGAACGATTCAGCCGACAACATAGGGAGCATTTATTATCGTAGTTAGTATCCAATTTGTCAATCATTTCTGACGAAAAAACTTGAACGCTGGGAGATTTGCATTAAATGAGAAGAATCTTTTAGTTTCAATGCGCTGACTTCTCGAATTTTTTACTTATAAAATCCACTATAGCATAAGATATATGTAACTTTGATTTTTAACGGCATGTCAACCAATCTCCGGTTATTTAATTCTTATATTTAATTGTGTTCATTCTACATTTATATTGCCGTTTTTTTTTGTGCAGTTGCTTCTTAAGAGTTTTTTTGCACATAGTTACATGATATCAAGTTTTCTTATATTTACCAACCACTCCGCTCGGGCAGGATATGACACAAGGTCAATTCTTTAAGCGAAGTTTAACAGGTTTGAATTCAGAGTTTTTCCTTCTCCTAAACTAGTTTCCTCACCAAGGCTGAAGAACCTAGTCTGTCCTACTATTTACCCATAGCTGGAGGGAGAATAATTGGATTCATACCTTTCCCAAGGGTATTAGTGCTATGTGAAATGCAATCAGTCTCGTCCAGGATTTGAACTCGTGTCGCCGTGTCCATTTCCTACGACGATAACCATTACACCACAGGCACCTCCTCACACCATGAGCAGTTTTCTTATCTGATACTAGCCCAGTCAGCTAGGGGTGGTTTTTGGAATAGGCCGATTGCATCTCTGCAGAGAGGTAAGACTCTCACCCCGCTGCAACAGGTATCCTGGATTCGACACTAAACCATCTGATAGACTCCAGTCCTTGTTCTTTGGGGAATGTGGAATACGTCTTTATTGCCATTACTCCCTGGTCCACTCTGATTTATGATTCAAATAGAACAATCAATCATTTACAATACTTGAAAGCATTTTACTGATAGCATTTCTTTGTCCATCTCATTTTCGAGGTCAAGTTACAACTAACCATTTTTAACCAAGCAATGGTAGTGACCTTACCATGTAAAATGAAAACGCAATCTTTTAAGTTGAAATAACAAGTCTTCAACACGATAAACAACCGACGTTCGGACACATAAATTTTACAAACATGAAATAACAGGAACACAGAAATCCTGGAAACAAATAATAACAGTGACTTTATCTTTTTGTTATGAGTGTCGTGGCAAAGAACGAATCTTTAGTTCACACTTATTTCGGCGTCGGAAACAACTTTCAGTAACAGTTCTTTGAGGTAATTGTAGGTGAGAAAAGGGGAAATACTCACTCGAATATTTTGTCTGTCTTTCTTTCTTTTTTTTTTTTTTTTTTGGAGGTGTTGTAACTTATGACTCTTTCCACTCTAATTCACTCTCCACTGGAGGTTGCCTTCTTCAATGAGTTTATTGATCCTACAAGAACTGAGACTGATTTGCATATCTTCAGATTTCTTCTGGTATTTTTGGTATGCAAATTATTCGATCATTCCATAATTTGTCCTCAACATTTGGTTATTCCATAGTATTTTCTTCTGCATAACTTGGAAAAGAAGTATACCATAGATTTAAATAATTCAATCTAGTTTGTTTAAGGAATATTTTTGGAAGCTAGAATGTTCAGTTATTAAAAAAATGTTTTGCGTCTAACCTGTTATTGGTTTATTTACAGCTAAATAAAAAAAAAAGGTGAACATCATCTGAGTATGCTAAAAACATTATTTTAAGATTTGTGAGCAGCTCACATCTCTCGAGTTAAAAAGATATTGTTCGTAAAACATATAATCACAATTATTACTCACTATCAACATAAACTCCTTAATAAATTCCTCGCAAATATTTGTCCACATAAGGTTTTTGATTTTGCCTGTTTATAAAAGTAGTTTTACATTCTCCCATATGCGTGTCACCGCATTGTTGGGGGGTTGCTCTCTTGATCTTTTATTAGTAAAATCAACCTGGCATGAATGATTGACATAGCATTGTCTTTGCATACCACATAATCAAAATAATATTTTCTTTTTGATGATGTCAGTAATTCTATTTGATATTCTAAAGTCAATTCTTATATCGTCCATTTTGAAGGGATTTATGCGAGGAACTCCCACTTTAGTCCTAAGGCAACCGTTCTCAAATACACGCAGTTTTTTCTATCTTCAGCATATATGGGCTTTTAGGATTAATAGAGCATGGTAGGGAATAATCTAGATTACCACTGATTATCTCCAGCATATATGGGCTTTTAGGACTAGTAGAGCATGGTAGGGAATAATCTAGATTACCACTGATTATCTCCAGCATATATGAGCTTCTAGGACTAGTAGAGCATGGCAGGGAATAATCTGGATGACCACTGATTACCATCTATTCACCACCTCCAATTATGGGTAAATCGTACAGCAGACCAGATCTTTTAGCTTTGTTTAGGTAACCAGTCTAAAAGAAGGAAAAATCTGATTTCAAAGCAGGTATACACTGCTTAAAATTGACCTTAGGTCACATCCTGCCGATGACGGAAGAGTTAGTGGCTCCCATCTCTTCACATAAGCTTGAAGTCGATTGCAAAGTACCAGTTGCTAGAAACGATCCCCCATCTGATTTAAATGACCCCCTCCTTGACTAAGTGGTATGTAACCCTTTGAAAGAATTCTTTGTTTCATATTTTTCCTAAGATCTACCGAAAGCTGAAGAATCTACTGCTCCCCCCCTTTTTTTTTACTGCTGTTGAGTTTCATGTGAAATATAACATTTATTTCCAGGAAAAAAAAAGGTGTTTAGAATTGACCAATTTAATAAGAAGGCACATTATATCTATAACATTAATAGAATGAGATCTGAACATTTGAGCTCGAATGTTACACCTTGTCATCACCTCATGTTATTAATGGACCGTTCTGTTTTGATTATGAGAAAAGGAAGTGAAAGAACAGGATGCATATCAGAGAGAAAAAGAAAGAAAGGAAAGAAAGAAAGAGAACGCGATGTGTGTAAAAGAGAAAAAAAAGTTAAGGAAATATAAAAAGGAAGAAAGGTAAGAGTGAAGATAACAAAAAAAATAAATAAACAATAACACTTTACATCAGATATTTATCGTCTGCGTCAATGGAAGGAAGAGAGAAAGGAGGGAAAACAGATCGAGAAAGATCGAGAAAAAAAATACAAATAAGAAAAAGAAGGAAATAAACGTTTATTTGGATGTGATTTATGCGAGAAGCTCTTACCGTAGTACCGAGGGAATCGTTATTAAATCCACCTATCAAGTACCATATCACGATACAAGTTATGTGGGTACGCAATGCTACTTCAGAATATTTGATTTTTGGGGAAAGAAAAATTAGTCTCTTATCATGATCAGTAGTTATATAGAGTGATTTAAAAATTATGTCAACACCCTTATAGAGGCTCCGTGATATGATTTAAAACAGTCTTTGCATATTCACCATTCCTTTCAACACCTTGTTAGAATATACCATAGGGGATTAAAAATGTTAATATGTCTCTGGGAGTATCTTCATTAGAAAAGCAGAACTAATATTACGAAAACCACCGGTGGAAGATTCCGATAACGGGTTGACAAGGATGGTAAACAAGTGGAAACTTTAAAATCATTATATCATAAAGGAACTCCCGTGAGTCTTTACAGCACGGGGTCACCCAGATTTCTCTGGGTCTAAGTACGTATTTACTCAACGTCTGCACTCCGAACAGGAAGTGACACAAGGTCATTTTTAAGCAGTGTAAAGCTGACTGGAATTTAGAGTTTCTCTTCCCTTAGACTGGTTGCCTAACCAACACTAAAGAACCTGGTCTGCCCTACTAGTTGTTCATCAGAAGAACTGATTGATTCATACCTTCCTCAAAGGCATTAGCGCAAAATGAAACACAAACAACCTCGTCCAGAATTTGAACTCCGGTCACTCATTCCACTTCCAACGACAATAATCATTGCACTAAACTTTTTGCATCACCTGTGGAAATTTGATGTGTAAAATGCAGAATTTGATTAATTTGTAAATATTCATATTTACCCAACTCTTTTGCCACTTGCGGTATGTGATACAAAGTCAATTTTGAAGCAGACTAAAGCTAATTTGAATTCAGATTTTTCTTTCCCTAGACTGGTCGCCCAACCAAAGCTAACAAACCCCCAGTTTTCCCTACTATTTATAGATGGCTGGAGAGGGAGAGAAGAGATGAATTGATGCCTTTCTCAAGATTCATTAACGGAAAGTGAAATACTAACTACCTCATGCAGGGTTTGAACTCGTGTGGCTGATTTCATTTCCTACGACGATGACCATTGCGCTAAGTGCGCCTCCTAAATATAGAAAAGGTTTTGCTTTGTTAAAATAATCGATATTCGATTTGAGAGAATAAGACATTGACTGTTCATGCCTCCACACCCCCTTACAAATACGCTCACCCTCCCTACATTTACATACTACGTCTAAAAGCATACTCATACAGACGCGTTGGCATCAACATACACATGCAGTATTGCACCAATGTGCATCTAGAAGCAGAAGAGTTTATGGAATCACACAGGATATGAGGATATCCGGAAGCGATGTTTGATCGTCCGGATCAACACGTATACGCTTGCGGTAAATAAAAAATCAAATATAGGAAGTAAATTTCAGATTTGCTAAAATCTTTGTCTTTCACAGACGTTTAAATCGCAAATAGGAGTGGCTGTCTTTTCCGATGACTGTTAACCCAAATTAATGTTTATTAGAAAATAACTTCCTTATTGAGTAATCTGATATTGTCGCTTGAGAGAAAAATACTTATCTTGGAAAAAGACTGATTAATGACAAAAGGAGGAGTCTTCGTGGTGTAGAGGTTAACGTACTAGTGTGCGACACCGTAGTAAGCGAGTTCGAACTCCAACTGCGCTATTAAATTCTCTTTCGGACTAATATCCTTGAGAAAGGCATGAACTCCATTATATCGTCTAGTAATGGATTAGATTAGTACCTCTTCTGTTCTTCTACAAGGATTGCTTTGCCATTAAATAATCCTTGAAGGTTGACAGGCATTCAACAAATAAACCAAAGAAAGTCTGCCAATTAAAAAAATGACACCAACAAACGGATGACTAAATCAGCTACAGACAGTCTACTAAAAATTTGATTAGTAAATCCATTATTCCCATCAGCAGGAGCCCGCAATTGTCTTGTCACTCATACACGCGGACGAAGCACGAAGCAAACATCACCTGACATGACAAAACCTTTTTTACGACCAATTGGACACGCTTGATCGACCAAAAATTATTCCCTGGGATCCATTCAGTGAATAAAGATAAATGAAAAGTCAGTCTTAGAGTTCGCTTTAAAGAACTTGTTGCACTCATTCCAAGATCAGTCTGAAAATCACGCTAGTACACTCTATCAGAGAGTCGGATCCGACCTTTTCCCAATGTCAAGTCAGTATGTTGCTGTTTCTTATAAGAGAACATTAAGAATACAAAACACTCTCATAGAACACATTTGCTGACTTTTAACCAATGCCACACAGCAGGATTGAAAAATAATGTTACTTCTAAAGAAAGCACTCTAAACACATTTATGCGAAATATATTTCTTGTGAATATAAAGAATATGGTTTTATATCTTAGCCAATTTGTCTTTGTGATAACTAACCCTTGACTTTCGGAGAAATTACTACTGTTGGGAAAAGAGCCTGATTGTTTTTTGTAAATTCTTACTCCTTATTCTGAGATGTATGACCTTTAACACACATACATACACACACAAACATTATATATATATATATATATATATATATATATATATATATATATATATATATATATAAACTGATGAGAATAAACAGTGGTTTTAAAGATGTCTGATCAAAAAGTGCTCAAATGCTGACCAGCAGAGCAGTATATCAACTAAAAGGAATTAGGATTTCACCTTCTTACTATTATTTCTTCACACACACGCACACGAACGAGCGCGCACGCGCACACACACACACATATATACACACCCACACCCACACACACACACACATTATGAAATTGAAGACACAATCGTCCCGATGATAGAATAGAAATTACGGCAAACATAGTTCTGTAATAAGAGTTTGTTTTCTTTACTTAGTAGCATATCAACCTTTTTGGGTTATTCACTGCCAATGTCATCCTTTTAGAAGAAAAATAGTGATACTCTTTAACCCATTGCTGGAAGAATAAGACTGATACCTCTCTCAAGACTATTAGTAAAAATAACACTAAGAAGTTGAGATCCTAATTCATTATATATATATATATATATATATATATATATATATATATATATATATTATTCGGTTCACTTAAACCGGAGTTGGGAGAAATTCCATCAGGACAAAAAACCATTCAACAGTGAACATTTAAATTTCCCTGGTAAAGAGCTCAATGTAACTGACATTACAGAGCAATAATTTCTTTAACCCTGTACAAGTCTTTGCTGAATAAATATTTGCTGGCACGTGTACATATAAAAAAGAACTTCAAGTTGAGATACTCTTTTGTTTTCTCACTTGTCTCTAACTGTTTCTTTCTCGTCATTGTTCGTCAGTTGCTGGTTAGTGTTATTCGGATTGCAAATACCATGAACGGCCGAGAAGGCTGGATCATATGACAGCTTATTTATGACTCCTGCTTCACTTGCTGGATGCACGATCCACATTCACATTTTGGGTAGGGGTAATTGTGAAGGAGTAGAAAATAAATGCACCAACGAATGGTTAGTCATAAGCCTCTCAAAGGCGAATTTAAAAAGAAAAAAAAAAAAGCAACGGCATAACACTCTCCTAGTAAAGTTCAGTGAGCCTTCTTGACTAAAAATGTTGGTCTTCATTACAAAAGACAAACATTCATTGATCGTGTGCATGCGAACACATCCACACTTACACAGAAGCATTAAATAGATTTATATGGTGGTTCCTCCCGAAATGTCTTAACATCCTGTTAATTGCGGCTTTTGTTTATAAACCGAAAGTTAATTCAACACTTTAAATATCATAGTGAAGTCTAGAATGCTTTCAATGTTTATTCTTACAACACACACACACACACACACATATATATATATATTTATACGCACATGAATTTCACAAAGAAATTTATCTCCTACTTTCAGAAGATTCATATAGATACATGTTTAGTGCAATTTATTTTTTTTAGCTTACTCCATATTAAGAAAGCGCTCAATTAATTTTATTTAAATAGCAAAAACCACCCCAAACAAAGTGAGTATATATTTTCGAACCTTTTTTTGAAATAGGTAAACATTTAGATATTTAAACATCCAGATAGATAAATCGACAGATATTAACGCATTGAAATAGATATTAACAGATTGACATAAATAGATGTTAACGAATTGAGATAAACACACACACACACACACACACACACACATATATATATAGATAGATAGATAGATAGAGAGAGAGAGAGAGAGAGAGAGAGAGAGAGAGAGAGAGATTAACATACAGGTTGATAGATATTAACCAATAGATATGGATATAAACAGACTGAGAAAGATATGATTAACTAGCTGCAGTAAACAATCTTCGGTGGGTCGTAAACACTATGAGACGAACAAATATAAAATCTACTTTCTACATATTTCATTTTTCTAAGCATATTTTACAATCAATAACACTGGTTTACAAAGAAATTGAGGCAAGCACAAAAAGACCCGTTTTTACCTAATTTGAGGGTGCTGAATTCAAATTTGAAATCCGTTTTTACTCATCACCTCTAGTTTTTTTAGATATGCATAGTGTGCCTTTTGTGCATATACGGTACATAAAGGCATATATAAATTCAGGGTTAATTCTAATATTGTGAGACTTATGGCTTATTTTTTAGTTATTATGCACTAAATGTAAGTGATAGCATTACATTATATATATATATATATATATATATATATATATATATCAAGACGGATTTTGACAGTTAAGGCAGCAGGTTTCAATCCACACTCTGGCAATCATTGGAAGAGGTTGTCTCGCAGGCGGCGCAGGTGGTTGGTGTCCCTCAACTATCATGTTACACATCTTTTGGGTTACTAAATATTAGTATTACATTTTCAAATGCACATTTAGTTTTACTTTGTTATATTTTCAGATTCTCCAATGGCTTCAAGCATGTCAAAATGTCGAGGATGCCTCAACAAGGCCAATTCTTTCTGCTACGTGTGTGGGGACTTCACAACAGTTGCACAGCTATTTTGACTGTAAAATTGGTGATCAGGACAAGTCTTGGGCTCCACACATCTGTTGTAAACTCTGCTACAATGGACTAACTGTATGGTTTAATGGCAAGAAAGCGGCTTTCAACTTTGCAGTCCCAATGGTTTGAAGAGAGCCGCGAAACCACGCAGATGATTGTTATTTTTGTTTAACTAATATAACTGGTTTCAATGCATCTGCTAGGAAAAAGATCAAATATCCCAACCTTCGATCTGCTATGAGACCCGTTCCCCATTCAGATGATCTTCCTGTACCCACACCTCCAGTAAATAAGGATCTTCTTTCCTCATCAGATGAAGAAATGCCTTCAAGGGAGGATTCTGCCGAGTCTACATATTCAGGAACAAGTGACAATGAGCCACACTGGATCACGCAAGAAGACCTGAATGATCTTGCTCGTGATTTGTATCTGTCAAAACAGCAGTCAGAGCTCTTGGCTTATCGGCTTAAACAGTGGAACCTAGTCCAGGAAGATGTAAGGATCACCAGTTTCAGGAATCGGAACAAAGACCTTGCTTCCTTTTTCAACATGGAAAACAAGTTGTGCTACTGCACAAACATACCTGGCTTGTTTACGTCCCTTGGTTTGCCACATAATCCTTAAGACTGGCGTCTTTTCATAGACTCTTCCAAGCGAAGTCTCAAGGGTGTTCTTCTGCACAACGGGAATAAATATCCCAGCATTCCCATTGCACATTCTGTCCATCTAAAGGAGTCCTATGACAATATGGAGCTTCTTTTAGAAGCTATTAAGTACAGCGAGTACCAATGGAGTCTGTGTGGGGACATCAAGGTCATTGGTCTTCTTATGGGTATGCAAGCGGGCTTCACAAAGTACTGTTGTTTTCTCTGTCTCTGGGATAGTCGAGCTGTATCCCAGCATTACAAGCAGAAAGACTGGGAGTCTAGAAGCACTTTTGTTCCTGGCGAACACAGCCTCAAGGAGAATCCTCCGGTGGACATGAATAAGGTGCTTCTTCCTCCTCTTTACATCAAGCTTGGTTTGATGAAGAATTTCGTGAAGGCGTTGGACAAAAATGGTGCTGCATTCCAACACTTGTCTACTGTGTTCCCAGGTCTTAGAGCTGCTAAGCTCAAAGAGGGCATCTTTGTCGGACCTCAGATCCAAGAAGTGCTGAAGGATACTGATTTTGAAGAGCTTCTTAACTTAAAGGAACTGAGAGCATGGGAAGCATTCATGTCAGTCTGTAGTGGCTTCCTTGGTAACACACGCGTACCAGATTACCAAGCCTGTATTGAGAAGTTGCTAAAGTTTTACGAGGATATGGGGTGCCGAATGTCACTCAAGATTCATTTTCTCCATTCCCACCTCAACTTCTTCCCGCCAAACCTTGGAGCAGTGAGTGATGAGCATGGAGAAAGATTCCACCAAAACATTACGAAGATGGAGAGCAACTATCAAGGTAAATGGAACCCCGGCATGATGAGAGACTTCTGCTGGATACTCTTGCGTGGTACCCCGGAGGCAAAATACACCAGATCTTCTAAGAAAACACACTTTTGACTGTCTGTGGTACTATGAATTGTGTAATTATGTCGTCCAAGTATATTGATTCAATCAGTGTTCTTTATCTATCCTCTTTTATCTGTTATATAAGCTGCTGCAACTCTTGAAATATGCACATATACTCTCTGTTTATCCTAAAATGAGACTATTTAAAAGCCAGAGAACTAGAGGTGATAGAGCAAAACTATTTATAAATTTGAATTCAGCACACCCAAATTAACAAAAAACACCTATCCCCATTTTTGCCTCAGACCAAAAATTTATTTTTGTAAACCAGTGTTATTGTTACACCAATATCTACAAAGTAATTGTCACTATAAAAGATAAATCCAGACAACAAAAAAAGAAAAAAAAAAAAAAGAAAAAGATATAATGCGGCATAAAATAATAGGCTGCGAAAGTTTCATGTTCTTTACCTTCAGGATATCTCAAAAACACGACGTATCTCATTCCCTTTAGAGAGACGTTTTCTTCTCCATTGAACTTCGTGTTGCATTGAAAACGATAATATACAATGCCCTCAGCTTACTCATACACAGGTCCATTTAATAAGTCCACACAACCCACAACGAAAGAACACTCCTCAAATATGTAAGTCTCTCACAAACTTTCATTTCTCTAAAAAAAATCACATACACGTACGTAGGATAAGGACATTTCTCCAGATATATTTCCACTCACTCATTTTGTATTCTTTCAATTAGCTTTGCTCTGGCAATAAAATATATCATTATTAGTTGTATATGTTAGTTCTTACATTTATTCTTGTGTTTCTCCTACTAAATTTTTCTCTACAATGTAGCTGAATCGTCTGCGGCCTACCTAGTTTTCCCTGCTAAACTTCACTCCCATGTGGTGTTTTTTCAAAACTTTATAAACCCCAAAGAAAAGAATCAAAATTACATACGCAATATCGTTTTTATTCACTCTTCTGGTGTGTCCTTGGGGATGAGTAACAATTTTTTCGACCGGACGACAGTCGAAATATTTGGTGGCTCGTTAGTTCTGTCGAACGGCCAACTCCTTATTCTACTGCCTATGGAATTGCCATTGCTCTTGGCGACCCACTCGGTTTAATACTCGAGACTCAAACTCCTATTGTTCTATTTGGGACCAATGTGGGCGATACTATTGCAGTTGCGGGATGCGATAATTTGGATGAGGGGGTCATCGCAATTCAACCACCAAATAAAACTGATGAGTCGAGCCAAACTAATCTCATTCTTAGATGCATATTTCTTCAAAGAACCAGGCAGCATTAATCACATCCTAATTAAAAAGGGGTGTTCTGTGTATGACAATTAAAAAGGGGTGTCCCGGGTATGACATTAAAAACGGGTGTTCTGGGTACGACAATTAAAAAGTGGTGTCCCGGGTATGACAATTAAAAAGTGGTGTTCTGTGTATGCCACTTAACTGCATCTAATGATGAAACTCCACTTCTGGATCTCTTGGAAGTATTCATTACTAACGGGTATTACCATTTAGAGTGGACCACGGAGTAATGGCAATGAAGGGGTACTCTATATTCCTTAGAGTTCCAGGATTGAGCCTCACCATCAGATGCAGTTTAGTGTCATAAACAGGACGCTCATTAGGGAGGAGAATTATTCCTCTGTAGAGACGAAATCGACGTATTCTACAGCCCTCCCCAACCAACTTGGCTGATTATTATGCCACTATAAGTAATATAACTGTGTGCAAACAAATGACTATTACTAAATAGAACTACCTACTTGAAACTAAATGATTATTATTATTAGATGAAAGTACTTGATAAAAATAAAAAATATTTGATGAGAATACTCGATGAATTTAAGAATTATTAGATGGGAATACTCGATGAAAATAAATGATTATTTGATGGGAATACTCGATGAAAGTAGAAATTATTAGATGGGAATATTCGATGAAAATAAAAATTATTTGATGGGAATACTCGATGGAAATAAATAATTATTTGATGGGAATACTCGATAAAAGTAGAAATTATTTGATTGGAATACTCGATGAAAATAAAAATTATTTGATGGGAATACTTTATGAAAATAAAAACTACTGCTTAATAAACAACTACAAAGTAAATGTAAATATTAATTAACAATGGATGCAATTCCATAACCTCTAGGCATAAAATAACCTTTGATGGGTTGATATGCCATTAAAATCAATCAATCCACTTAAAATTGACTTAGTAATGCACCCTGCTCGTTGTGTAGGGGTAAATACACACATTTTATATAATTTCTTTTAGGACATTACAACACAAATATCGTACATTTTCATAAGTGCGCGATTCTGTACAAACATGACACAGTACAGCAATAAATGAGCACCAATGAGAATAGAACTCAACGTCTCTCTAAACTTAGTGACCTCACATGCACTTTGTTACGAACTGGAGCTAGCAGCGAACGCCAGGCCATTCTTCCCCTCACCTCGAATATTTTCCCCTTATTCTTAAATTTCGCACTCTATTTTCCCGCAAAGAAATTCGTGCAGCCGGTTTGCAAAAATGATGTCCCAATTCCCACCCGCGTATCATATAAATGCATGTCTGCAAATTTTAAACAAAATCTTCTGGAAATGAAGACGTTTGATGGAATGAAAGAGAAAAAAAAAGAAAAAAAGAACAAGAAACGGATAGAAAAAGAACTTTATCTATAACTTCTTTTGATCTTTATTAAATTTTTTCCCTCCTCGTTCGTGTTCACCAAAAACAAAAACCCATAAATTTTAAGTACTGAAGCCTAAAAAGAAAATAAAGATTAAATTGCATATTCTTTTCCTGGCCTAAAATATCCAGAAAGCTGGATATATCACGTTAGTATTCACCCCACAAAAACTTGTGTCAAGTTGCGAACGAAATAAAACTAACGTGTTGCGGGGCCGGTAAGAACGTTGATCCTGCAAATTATTTGTCATGTTAAGCGTGTGAGTAAATTGACAGCCGGAAGACAATGAAGAAAACAAAGGCGAGATAACAATATAATAAATGACAATTTATTTTTGTCATAGGTTAAAGAATCGTCGTCATTGGTAAAGTCAACTGGATGATCGTCGTCGTTCGTAGAGAGACAGCTTGATGATCGATGTTTCGGTTGTGCAGTACTTTGGTTTGACCGGAGGGGTGATGATGTGGTCTCAGATGTTGACGCTAGTCCATACACAGTGAGCCGTACGTGGACAAGGTGTTGTAATGCTGGAGCTGGTCTACAGTTGATGCTGGTAGCTTGGTCGCGTAGGATCGAACGAGTGGGCTAAGACTGTCGTGTCATAACTCCATGTAAGCGAGGAACGAACGAACGGACAAAGGCTATCGTGTCTTAGCGTTGCGGTGTTGAAGAGCGAACGAACGAGTGTCGTAGCCAAGACTATCGTGTCTCAGCATTGTGGACCCGAGGAACAAGCGAACGAGAGTCATGGCGAAGACGGCCGTGTCTTAGCATTGCAGAGCTGAGCTAACGGACAAGCAAACCGTGGCTAAGGCTACCGTACCTTAGCACCGCGAAGCTGAGGAAACGGACGAGCGGGAACCGATCAAAATGGTTAAGACCGGGTGGTCTTATTATCCTCTTCGTGTCTGCCTCCAGGCTGTCTGCTTCGGCGAGTTCGTGAGAACTGTCAGAGATACTCCAACACTCAGGATGGGGACCTCTAATGGTCTTTAAAAGGACCTTTTCGCATGTCTATGTACGTGTAAGTCGATTGCGACGACGAGATGTAGGATTACGCCTTAAGAGCTTCGCTAACGCGTCAGGACTCCAGAGAATCATGCCAACATGCGAGCCCGTTTGACTGCTGAAAAGGAGCTTGTTTATAAAGAGTGAAGGCTGTATCACCCTACAGGGCCGCACGGACAGAAAGTTTGTCTATAAAAGATATGTGGAAATACAGTCCTTATTTAACCTGAGATAAGCTTCAAAAGATAATCCACTTTATTCTGTTTGATAAAGTGACTTTCGAAAGTCACTTAATGTTGGAAAAATGTAGATTTTTTTTCTCTCCGCTGGAACGGCAGGTCAGGGCTACGGATGATTTCATCATTTCCGGTCGTAGCCGGACGTAGCATTTTTAAGGGTTTTTGAGTGATCTGATTTGTTTACGTTTTTTGACAGGTTACAACCAACATTCTCCCTCATCCCTGCTATGGTTAAATAGTATGTATTTGCCTCTCTACTACGGCTAGGATGCAACATACGGTCAATTTTTAAATGGAGTATAGTTGGTTAAAAATTAGAATTTTTTTTCACCGAGACTAGTTGCCGTACCAGAGCTAAAGAGCTTACTCTGGCCTACTATTTACCTGTAAGTTAGAAGAGATGGAGTCATGCCTTTCCCGAGGGCATTTGTGTGAAAGTGAAACACAAATGGCTTCGTTAAGGATTTGAAATCGCGTTGCCTTATCTATTTTCTTAGACGATGACGGTTCCACTATTTATCTTGGCTAAATGGGTAAATAGAAGGGAACACTATAGTGTTTCGTACAGCAATCGTTGTAAAAGGAAATTTTTTAAATCTAAACCGCCTAAAAATTGGCTTTCGGTCACATTCTATCCATTGCGGAGGGTTTCGATAAATACAATCATGTTTTATATTACCATTGATTTTTAAAGATTTAAAATTTCAGATTCAACTTCGGGTAAAGCAGTAAAATTCTGATGTGATTTATAATCCAACGAAACTTGTAAACAAATAAAACTACTTGAGAGTTTCAGCAGAAATATATAGTATATTAGCTTCTCTTCTAATTCTCACAACACTTTGGGGCAAAAACATATATATATATATATATATATATATATATATATATATATATATATATATATATATATATATACTGTGGAACAATTGTAGTTCGTTGGCGCTACTCTTCCGTTACACTTACTTTTATATTTCTCACTCATTCCGATGTTAAGAGTAGACGCTTCTATTACGAAGATTTAAAATGACTACCATCATAAAAAGGGAGTTATTATCCTTTCGGAAAGTAGTAAACTATAAAGATGGGGCCCATATTAATGATATTCAAAATTGATAACAGCAAGCTGCTTGTATTTATTGGGATCCCTATAATATTAGGCAATAAAAACATTGCTTGTTCAAATACTTATGACTAGTACTCTGTTGCAGTGAATTTTCCTCATAAAAATCATTGTAATGGAACATTTGTTAGCAAAGCTAATCGTTCGTGCTTTCTAAAAACTTATTGATGCATTTCAAATGATAAAATCTTAATCCATCAACTGATCTCCATCGGGAATACAATTCCAGCTGCGCTCTCACTCTTATACACCCCCCCTTCCTTTCTCTCACACTCTATAAAAAGCTCTGCAGTTCGACAATACAAAGGATTATGATGATGTTACGAAATAAGTCCTTTTTTTTTTCTGTAGTTCGACGTCCTTCATTTATGATTCCTATTCGTTTATATGCAAATTACTCACAATCACTGTCCAATATTACTACACCGCCTCCCCCTAAACCGAACAAATTTTATGCTCATTGCAAATCTTCAGCTTCTTCGATGTGTTGTTCCAAGGGCATCTCAAGTAGTGTAATAGTTAGCAAGCTAGATTAATAGACCATTGTTAGTGAATTCGAGTCACACTGTTCTTCTGGTCTTATATCACAGTTAAGCCTTGTAAATAATTATATGTTGTTTTATTTTCAATGTTTCTATGAACTTCTTTCCCTCTCGTTTGAGATCTCTGTATATTTCTCTTTACAAAAGACCAAGATCTCTCTCGTGTATTATTAAAATCTTCTTGTTCTTCATAATCCATGTGTGAATCCTCGAAACTCTTGATTTTCAATTGTTTGTTCTTTATCGACGACAGCGGACACATGTAATATTTTCTGTCTTAAATTTTGGTCTGGTTCATCTAGGTACAACAAGGTTCTTAGTGATCCTATCAGCGAAATCAGGCACATGTAATATTTTCTGTCTCGAATTAGGATCTGGCTCATCTAGGTACAACAAAAATCCTATCGACGACGCCATATTATGATGTTACTTAGTAAATTTTACTTTTGACCTTGTGTCACAGTTAATCTAAGTAAATAATTATATGTTGTTTTATTTTCAATGTTTCTATGAACTTCTTTCCCTCTCTTTTGAGATCTCTGTATATTTCTCTTTACAAAAGACCAAGATCTCTCTTGTGTATTATTAAAATCTAACTCATCTTCATAATCCATGTTTGAATCCTCGAAACTCAATTGATCTTCTATTAGTTCTTTATTGTTGGTAGCAGACATTTAATATTTGCTGTATAAAATGTGAGTTTGATTCATCTAAGTGAAACAAAGATCCTATCGATCCCATCAACGACGCCATACTATTATCATGTTACTTATTTTGTTTCATATCAGTAGTCAAATGTCCTCTTTTTTGTACAATGAATATATATATATATATATATATATTCTGTTGTTATGATGTTACATAGTAATTTATTGCTTCGAGTTTTTAGATCAATTTATTTTATACACTTATTTACTAAACTTATCTTAGATATGGCGCGAGGCGAGAAGTATGAGGCACACAGTGAGACTGAAACTCACTAGTAATGCTCTACCAGTCTGGTTTCCAAACAATTACATCCCGTTAGGTGTCTATGTTCTCCCTTTTGTATACCTTTTCGTTTCTTCAAATAGCATGACTATACATCTATTCCATTCGGGTACCTCACATGGTGTAATAGTTAGATTAACAAATCATTATTAGTTCGAATCTCACTGGATGCCTCATATTTCACAACTAAGCTAAGCTTAGTAACTAACTGTATCTATCCCATTCTTTCATATGCAAATTAGGTACAACCACGGTCCGATATCACTACAAGGACAATCCTAAATTACTGAATTCTATTTGTGCCAACTTCTAGAATAGACAGAATCGATTCTTCTCGACAATACTGAATTCGCCGTGGATGCGAGTGCGCATGCGTCATTGGGAATCCTCTCGTGGATTTAATCCTTGTCAGGCCTATGCCATTATCTCGTTAGGCGTGTACAACCGCGTAAACTTGCTTGTCCCTCGTGACGAACTGTTCGTTGATGATTGGCTGTTATTTGAAGCTCGACAAGCTCCAAACTTGATCGCCAGTTGAGATGGTTGAGAGTTCAAAACATATCATTGTTTCTGATAACACTGCTACCAGAAAATTTCGGATCGACGTTGGTGGTGGTGGGGGGTAGAACTCATCAATCAATGATAAGTGTAGGAATGCATAAACGTTGTGCATATAATAATGTATATAAAAAAAAACCCAGCAACATGGCGGTTTACTGACTTATCTCCCTTTTCTTATCCGGCTTTTCGGTCGATGTTTTATTTGTTCATAATGTAGTGATATTCGATTGTATATCATTTGCATATGAAATTGTATGTAATTTGCATAAGAAGGAATGTGAATATATAATCATCCTACGTGGAAGAAATGGAGGATAAACATAGAGAAGACAAGGCTTCTTGCGAAATGTTTTGCAAGTTACACTAGCAAACCATTAATAGTAAGTTTGAGTCTCACCGGGTGCCTCATCCTTCCGGCCTTGTAACTCATGTAAGCTAAGTTTAGAAAAAAAAACTATACAAAAAGAGGATACTGAAATAGGTAACATAACAATATGGCGGCGTCGATAGGATCTTTGTTGCACCGAGATGAGCCAGACCCAAATTTAAGATAGAATATTAGATGTGTCTGTTTCTACCAATAAAGAAGAAACAGAAGATAAAGAGTTTTAAAGATTCAAACATGGACCATGAAGAAGAAGATTTTAATAATACAGGTGAAAGATCTACATCTTCTATTAAGAGAAATATACAGAGATCTTTAGAGAGGGGGTGTGAAAGAGTTCAAAGAAAGAGAAAATAAAGCAGCAGATATTTACTAGGCTTAGCAGTGATACAAGGCCATAAGTATAGGGCACTCAGTGAGAATTGAATTCACTAACAATGGTCTGTTAATCTAGCTTGTTAATCATTATAGCAAGTGAGGTACTCTTGAAACAAAATATCAATGAAGCTCATGATCCATAAGGGACATGAAATCGGTTTGTTTTAAGGTTGGACAGTTGTCGTATGTAATCTTCATATGAAGATACACAAAGGGAGGACGTTGAACGACACACACTTTATACAGAAGAACTTACTGAATAAAATTATAATAATATAGCGTCACCGATAAAATCTGTTGTACCTAAATGAATCAGACTTTATAGAAATTTGAATGTTTCCCCGTCCATATCAGAGCAAAGAAATTCAAGGTGAACAAAGAATATGAATGTGAAAAAAAATCAGTTTTATTTTTTTGCGCCAACCAGTTGTGAGGCAATTTTGAAAATTTCCTTGATAACTTATTCAAGAGAACTAAAAAGACGAACTTTCAATCCGAAAGATTATTCAAAGAATATTAGATTAAAAATATATTGCTCATTGCTTAAAGAACTAAATTCATGGCATTAAAACAAGAAGAATCTATTAAAAACTTTTTTCAAGACACCAGAAAATTCTGTGAATTTGAAAGTTTAGGAAAAAAAAAAACATCTGTAGAAGAAGGATTACTTCTTTATAGACTGGCTGAAGGTATTTCCACTATTCCTCCATGAAATGTTGGAACGTTTGCAATTCAACTAAATCTCGTTAAATGCATGTGTTGATGTTATTTAACAGGAGGAGTTGATAAAAAATATTTATTGATATTAGAATCAATCAAAAAAAATGAATACATACAAAAGGAAAAAACATAACAATATGGCGTCGTCGATAGGATCTTTGTTGCACTGAGATGAGCCAGACCCAAATTCGATACCGAAAATATTAGATGTGTCTGCTTCTTCCAATAAAGAAGCAAGAGAAGATATAGAGTTTCTAGGTTTCAAACATGAATTATGTTGAACAAGATTTTAATAATACATGACATAGATCTTCTATAAAAAGGAATATACAGAGTTCTAAAGAAAAGAGTGGGAAGGAGTTCAAAGAAATAGAAAATAAAAGATAGAGAATGTTCAAGTTCCATGGAACAAAAAGTAGTTCATTTTCAAGAGGTCTGGTGATATTGGACAGTGATTGTATGTAATTTGCATATGAAGGAATTGGATTGATATATAATCATGTTACTCGGCGAAAAAGAAACCATTGAACTACGTATGGGCACCTCTTTAATTGGCCTTCGGGCTTTTGACCTTGTGTCTGGTGGGAGGCAGCGACAAATACTACGTATGGGCACCTCTGGTGGTGTAACGGTTAGCAAGCTGGACTAGCAAACCTACAAGAGTGAATTCGAGTCTCATTGGGCGCCCCATTCATTCGGCCTTGTGCCACATCGAAGCAAAGAACTTTGTAAATTATGCCATTGAACTACGTATTCGGAACAGAAGAAGACGCTAAAATTATTTTGGTTTTGTGATCTGGTGGAATCAGATGAAAATGTGAAGAAACCAGGAAGGAGTTCTGGGTAACTTTAAAATTTTTTTTCTTTTTATCAGCACTGAAAAATATTTGTGGGCCTTGTTCCTGACTGTTTTTCTTCTAACAATTTTTTTTTTTTTTTTTTTTTTTTTTTTTTTTTTTTTTTTTTTTTTTTTTAAACGAATTCCCTTTAAACAGAATGAAAACACTTTTGCCGTCAGTCAGGATTATTCAGCATTTGAACGCTTATCGTGACGACACCTAACGAGCCCTTAGCCGACTGGTAAATTATCTCAAAGGGATAATTTCTGGTCTTTAAGTAGAACCATTTTAAACAGATTCTATAACAAGGAATCTTGCATTCAAGGCAAAGCTGAAAAAGAGTGGGGAGGCACATAATGTGTGTACAGAAAATTAAAACTGAATCGTGTAATACAATGTCTTAATTTTCTTTTCTAAGTTATGAAAGGAGAAAAATTTCTCCAAAAAAATATTGGAAATCAAAACCTGGAGGGGGAAAAAAAAAGAGACGGGCTTCAACCGGTCAAAAGAAATATTCTGGATCGTATTTTTTAATGCCCATCATAAATTTTGGATCTCTCTTGAACGGTTCTTTTGTAAAATGGCTGCAATGTCAGGCACAAATGTGTATGCAGGAGTTCAGGTATATATGTAATCTGATTGTTCAAGAGGATTTCAAGCTAAGTTTATTATCCTGGCTGTTAGTCGGTTAACAAGAGGGAAATATTGAAGTTTTTTTTTTGGGGGGGGGCTTGAACGGTCAGTCAAATGTAGAGTCCTCATAACTGCAGCCTCAAAACGAGTGAGTTCGAATATCAGTTGCGTTTTTTTTTTTTTTTTTTTTACCGCTCACTTTTAGACTAATACCTTCGGTATGAACCCCCCCCTTATCCTCTCAGCTGTAGTTTAAATTTTATCTTGTTACAAGGATGGTATTGGTATTAAACAAAACCCAATCTAAGACCTCTCCCCCCCCACACACTCTCAACATGGACGGGGAGGATCTCAGCTCGGGCCAACATCAACCACCATCTCGTGTGAACTTGTCAGAACCAAAGTAATTAAGAATGAAAAGTAAACAAAATTGTTTTTTTTAAGCTCCTTGTCGACTAACCTCTAACCATACTAGTGCTGAAGACCTTGTATTTATTGTAGATATTAACAAAAAACTTATCCCCGATTAGAAATTCTCATTCTATTAAAATCTGCCGACCACCCCACCCTAACTATTCTTTTGATACGCCAATGCTTGTACATCCATAAAGATACACATGAACCTACGTGCATATGTAGCGGACAAGGGTATAAAGGATTGAATAAAAACGCCGATGAGAACTTGTGTTTTCAGTAAATGTGTCCCAATGGAAGATAGAGAATGTATTTATGCATTAAACGTACCTGTTGTTGAAAGTGAAATTTTTCGAGCTTAGGCTGTAGTAGTATTAATGAGTCCATGTAAACAATAAGATTCGTTCAATTACTTAAAATTAAGCGACGTTGAAAGGCATATTTGAAAGAATGTCTTTTTTTTTTTTTTTTTTTTTTTTTTTCACTTCAAAGAAATAAACTGAAAGGTAATTGAGTAGATGTCGAATAAATCCATATCTGAACTAAAATGTTTCTTCGCCATTCATAAAATTGAGCTAAACTCGAAATTAGATTTCAAAAAATCACTTATCGATCTTAATTTGTTAAATACATATTTTAACCATCTTAGAGAAAAAAGATTTAAGTTTTGGGGTTTTGATTTAAGTTTTTTGCAGCAAGTCAAATATTGTCGTCTGCGAAATATCTACAAATTTTTTTACAAGTGCGACTGCGCCGATTGCTCAATAAATGCCAAAATTACAGATTTTCGAGTAAAATGATTTTTTAAGTATGGAAATCGGTTGATTTCCTATGCGTATACATCATGTACTTGCATTTTACCAAAATATGCCCACCTGAGAGTTTATAGGATTATAGTTGCAGGTAATCTTGGAAACTTTAACGGGAACCCTTTATTCAATCTTCGGAGTTAGTCTCGTCACTTCAGTATTGTTCGACAAGACAATGGCTTATTTCATGTAAGCGATGGTTAGTGTATCTCGTTATCTGGGGTGTACGAGTTCAGCTCTTGAAACGGTGCATGAAAAAAAAAAGTCCTATACTTCAAAGAAAGAGACAAATGAAATGTCTAGGACTACTTAACGTGCAAGGATTAACTTGACTAAAATAAAACTGCCGATACTCGTCGGAGCACGTCCTTGATTTTTTACTTATTTATTTTTAAAATTTAATTTTGTTTCCAATACAAGAGGATCGCTCATTAACCTAGTCTGGCACATTCGTACATAAGTCGACCTTTTGATTATATGGTAATGAATCATTAATTTATTGACTTAATTGTAGAAGCCGACAGTCGCTCCGGATCGTTTCCAGTTATGTTTGAAATTCAACCTTAGAAAATTATTCGTGTACAAGAGGATACTGGAAAGTTCTTCGGGGAGTCGAAGAAAAGAATGTCTTCGAACCATGGAATATTGACAGAATACCCGCTGAATCAAAGAATAAAAAAAAAAGGTCGGTATTGGTTGTCTCTACTGAGACTTTAACCTGGTTTATTCGTATTCTCAACATGCCGACTGCACCTCCCAGGAGAGGATTAATACCCCCACCCAATTCGTTGTCTTTGAGGCTCCAGTCCTAGAGCTTTGGAAAATATGGAGTACTCTGGCATTGTCATTACTCTCGGATCCATTCTTATCCGTAGGGGGTAGTACCTTTTTAGGGTCCCATCTAGGGGTTAACTGTATGAAAATAAATGAATAATGTTAAATAGAATTATTAGAGTTGAATAGCAATACTTGAAACCATTTAACTGTGCACACAAATGAGCTCTGACTCGGTTAAAAATGTTACCTACTAATTGGTCATTTACAAATCATATATGTATAAACTGAATCTGGCATTAAATAACCCTTAGGAGTTTATATGCTATAAAACAGAATCAACTAATCAATGACAATTTAAGTAAATCGAAAGCATCTATCTTTAATTGTCATGTTAAAGAAAGACCTGTAGGTTTTGATGGCGACGACGGGAGCAGCTTTTTTTCTGGGTTGGGGAGGCTGCTTATTACATATTGAGAAGGAATATTGTTAGTAAACAGGACAATTAAGTTTCAACCAGGAAGTCATTAGAATTGAATAAATATTTGAAAACTAAGGTCTCTTGTTCGTCTATTTTGTTATTAACGCAACTTTTACTTTTCCCCCCTGGGGTTTTAGGTTGTTTATAATAACTACGGTTATCCGAATAAATAGTGACCAAGCTCATCATTGCTTAACTTCGGTAATTTTACGGGATTTATTGTCTTCAGCGTGACTTGGTATTTTCTAAGATTTAATAAGTCTGACATGCAACCATTAGTTTGATTTATAATATGAGCTGTTACGAAGTGGTTGGTTGTTTAAAGCCAAAACCATATATAATTTTTAAGAACCATTTTGTTGATAACATTCTTAAACCAGCCTGAGCTTCATTTTTTTTTTTTTTTTTTTTTTTTTCTTTCACACAGTTTCAAGTATTGCTATGTATCACTAACAATTCAATTAAACATCAGTTTTTTTTTTTTTTTTTTTTTTTTTTTTTTTTTTTTCCTTTACACTCGTTAAATGGTCGAACTGTTCTAGTTCTAACAATTCGATATGCGTCATTTATTTGCACACAGTTTAAATGGTCAGACAGTTCTATTTGACCCCTAGATAGGACCCTATCAGGTGCTACCAGTCTGGGCCAGAGTGGACCTGGGAGTGATAGCAATGAAGAGATACTTCATATTACCTTGAACTCTCGGGGGCTGGAACTTCAGATAGTTTTGTCATATCTCGGACACTCATTGTGTAGACTCGGCTGTCTAAAAGTTGTTGGAGACTCTGCGAGTGGAAGAGATAAGGATAGTTATGGTGCAGCTGTGTAGTCGTCGGGAATCTGAAGACGGTCGAAGAGGCAAATGCATCAGGTTGCAGAGGCTGCGGATAAATGTCCTGGTTCATTCAGTTGACTAGGGGTATATGTCGATGTGGTTTCGGACGTGCTGACGATGGTTTGAGCAGTGTCGTTTGCACATGGACTGCTGCGTCTGGTTGACTGCAGCGTCATTGTCCCGTGGTACCACCAAAGTTCCTTAAAAAGGGGTCAAAGATGAGAGGCAACTTTTTTCCTCGCAATTAGAAGCGATCCTCAAGATGGTCAGTAGAATTACTTTATCTTGAAAATTGCTTCTTCGTGTTGGTAACGGAAAATTCCACCCGCCGAAGGAGTAACGTTATAGTTGATGCCGGGGTTTGTCGTTTCCAGTCGCGGTGAAAAATTCCGTTTGCTGACGTTACAGATGAAAACGTTTTTTTTTTTTTTTTTTTTTGCCGGGATTCTAGATTTAAGTAGCCGGAGGGCCACAACAAGCGAATACATTCATGTAGTTGAAAATCCTTTGAAAAATCTCAAACAGATCTATATGGCACACGGATGGAACCCTAACAGGTACTGCAACTTTGGGTCAGTGGACCTGGCAGTAATAGCCACAAAGAGTAAATTAACAAATCATAAAATGAATACAATATAGCCATTCAGTATAAACAAGATCACCCTTCTCATACCACACAAAACTGCATATAATGAAATCCCCACCAACTAGGAATCACTTTGTTCAATGATCACATAAACAAGAAACTGAGAGTCACCAGTCACCGATTTGCTTAGTCAGTCGAGGCTGTAGAATACACCGACTACACCTCTGCAGAGGGGGTAAGATCTACCCCCCACCAAACGAGTGTCCTGGATAGGACACTAAACAATCTGATGGTAAGGTTCCTGTGATGCTGGAGCTTTGGAGAATGCTTCATTGCTATCGCTCCCAGGTCCACTCTGTTGTAGCGCACCTGATAGGGTCCTATCTATGGGTTAAATAGAAATAAACGGTGTACTTATGCTGAACTAAATTGTTTGAATTAGCACTGTTTGACTAAACTGAATAGTTTTTGATGAAGATATTTTTGACAATTAAACTGTACTTATGCTTGACCGAATTGATTTGACATCGAAACTACATACGATGCTGAACTAAATTGTTTGAAATAGAACTGTGGACAAAATCTATACTTGTACTAAACTGAATTAGTTGAATTGGAACTGTTTGACTAAACTGAATAGCTTGAAATAGTGGTTTTGACAATTAAACAGTGTACTCATGCTAAACTAAATTGTTTGAAATACAACTATTTGTATGAAAATGGATTTGGAGTTAAATAACCTACAAAGGTTGATATGCCATAAAACCCAACCAACCAGTCACCGATAATTCTGGGTCTACGCTGTTTTAACTTATGCGCAATGTGTCTATTTAGCCAACTATTTCACACAAGCAGGATGTAACACAAGGTCAGTTTATAAGCGGGGTTTATAGGTTTCAATTCAGTTTTCCATCTTGCCTAGTTGCCAAACTATGGTTGAAGAGCCTCGTCTGCCCTACTACTTAGCCATAGGGAGAATAGTTAGATTACTATCTTTCTCCAGGCCATGAGCAATATGAGAGAGATATTCATCTATAACCATGTAAGATAAAACATCATCAGAGGTCACATCAACTCTTTAAACTCCAACACACTGCTGGTTACATTTGAAGTTACAAACCTATGTAGTAATGTCTCCTACTCACAAATTAAAAAATCTCATTTGGGTAGGAAAATACCCAGAAAGATTTAACATGAAATTTATCACTGATGGTATAGAAGTAATACTAAATAATAACTCTGTGTGTGTGTTATATATATATATATAATTTACTTAAATCGCGAGTCGGAATTCTAAAGTTTCACCTCAACGGAACATCAGGGAGTCTCGTACCGACCAACTATGAAGGAGAAAACACCATTTTTTTATATTCACCACAAACCTACCCAGCTTAAAATTTACATAACAAAGGAAAAAAATCAAACAAAAAAAATGAACAAAAAAACCTTACTTTTAATATCTAGTTTAAAAAAAAAAAAAGCCATCAGGTATAAATACGTAGAAACATATCTCTAATTATAGAGTAGCCACCCCCTTTTGTGTTTACAACTGTTTAAAACCTCTGACCTTTGGTTTAACATATCCCAACTTTTACAAGAAGCTATTGCTAATTTTTCCTCATTGCAAAGCAAACAGTCCCTGTCGCCAGCTCTATATTTACGGCATTTCTTTATTACTTCCCATTTCAGTATTGGATCTATTCCTTTTTTATCTTTGACCTCCCACACATAACTAGATAACGTGGTACTATGCCTATATCTATCGTGGGAGAAACTCGTTCTATGGTTATAATACCTAGTCTTAAATTCCCCTTGTGTCGACCCAAAATATACCTTTGTTATTTCTATCATTACCCCGATCACTATATACTTCCACTTTATACACCACACATTCTTGTTTACATTTGCCTTCCAGTGGGCACTTCACCTTATCCCTACAATTACATTTAGCAATCACCTTATTTTTCCCTTTGTTAAGTTTAGCTATATTACTCTTGTTTATTATGCCATTGATGTTGGGCATACAACTATAGCTTAATTTAACACAATTTTTATTAAATATCTTATGTAGGGGGTTCTCACTGGGGAAATTTCTTTTTAACAACTTAAAGAATTCTTTCCCTAAGTTATAGATTACCTCCATGTTATACGGTCATTTTATATATATATATATATATATAATATATATATATATATATAATCTCCGACCATATGAAAATGTGTGTAAATAAAATGTACGAGGATAATAAAAACCCACAAAGTATTCAGAGGATGATTCTATTTGAAAAAATATTTACCAACTTTAAACGTTTCGGTTTTTAGACCTTCATCAGGGCGTGTAAGTTACAATATGAAGCGAAAAACGTTTTAAAACATTCCGCTGGTAACACTCTGAAATTTGTATGATGTAAATTTATGAAAAAAAAATCCATATCATCTATCTATCTGTTCATGGAGTAATATTTATGGTCAATGGGTATAGTGACTGGAGTTCAAAACTTGTGTGAGTCTATCTGCGTTTCGCATAGCGCTAATACGCTTAGGATAGGTAGAAATTCAACTATTCTCCTTCCAGCCACAAGTAAATAGTAGGGCACACCTAGCTCTTTAACCATGGTATTGCTGCTGGTCTAAGGAGGAAAATTCTTAATTTTAACCTGTTTAAACCCGCTTAAATATTGACCTTGTGTCGCATCCTGCTGGCGCGGAGAGGTGTTATATATGTTTTGTGTGTGTGTGTGCTTGTATAAAGTTATTTACTTGTGGCACAAAGCTGCAACTATGGGGCACTCACTGAGACTCTACCATAGTTGTAATGGTTTTCTAATGGTTCACACATTAACAATTACACCGCTCGAGGTGCCCTATGGGTGTGTGAGAAAGATTAATTTTTCGCAACTAGTGAATTTTTATATCCAAACGCGGTCGATTAGTGAGAGAAAGGCAAAGAGCCTGAGATAGATTTAAAAGAAAATCTAATTCAGACTTAAAATATACAAGAAAAGTGACCATAATGTACGCCATCTCGTTATTTCTTATGGGTACTATGCGAGCTCGGGAATAATTTCCAAGAAACAATGTTAAAAGCTTTTAAGATTTTAGTTGCCGAGTGGGGAGAGCAGACCTAATCAAACACCAAGTGGAGACAGGGGTTGTCGGTTCGATATTTGGTTTTTAGGAAGTCCTTTTTTTTTCCTGTTGCAAATTGAATGTGGTTGTGTATGTAAAGCGATGATATAGTTTGCTGGCGAAAAATGTACAGGAGAGCGGTTGGGGTGGGGGGCGGATAAGTTTTGCTTTAGATAATTGTATTATGAGAAATTCTCTGGGTGAACTTGGCAGTTTAAATTTAAGATGCAAGTTCTCAGGTAGCCCGTCTCATCTTACACGGAGCAAAGTGTTTTCGGCAGATAAGAAAAGAAATATTTCCAATAATAATCGATTTTCTCTATAGTTGAAAAATTACTGAATACGGAAAATGTATTGTTGAGAAAGAAATTGGCGGGTGAAGAAAAGAAAAAGAAATGCAATATAGAAATGAAAACGCTGTGTGTGAACAACGAAATAAAAAATAAAAAAAGTATTTGTAAGGAAGACGAATTAATACACGAACTTGAGAAAAAAAGAGGTAAATGAAAGAGAGAAGAGGATTGGAAAAGAAGGAAAGGGAAAGAGGTAAATAAGAGAAGGGGGAGAAAACTAAGAAAGACAACGCATGCGCAGTGAATCGATGGGCTTTAGGTACAGCTTGCGAAAAATAACAACCATCCAAATCTTTTCAGTTTTTTTTCTTTTATTAGATCGCAATAAAATTTTGAAATGAAAAAAAAATGATTGAAAAGAGGAAGTTCAAATGGGAAAACAATTTGGCAATTTGAATTTTCAAACCAAATTCTGGAATTATTCTAAATATTGATTTTAGAATAACTTTTTTTTTTTTTTTTTTTTTTTTAAGATATTGATGCTTCTATTTAAGGAGTGAAGAATTTTTATTAGGATTTTGTAGGCATCTCCATTATATTCAGAATTAAGACCACTCGGCCTGCGGGGCTTAGAATATGCTAATTGTATCCGTTAAAGAAGTGTACGACCATGCCAAAAATGGTGACCTCAATATAACACTAAGCTGCATCTGGTCGTGAGGCTCCTGCTCTGAGGAGTGTTCAGTCACTGCTTCGTTGGAATTAATGTTTGGTCTACTCTGATAAAAGCACTTAGAGACAGAGCTAGAGAGAGACTGATACACCGAGAAAGAGTAAGAGACAGATACATTGACAGAAAAAGGGTGAGGTACAGAATTTCTATTCAGTAGTAGTAGTAATAATGTTTTTATACAATTATATGGTACCAAGTATTCCTATCTAAGACAAATGCTTCATAACTATGATTTCGAGTAACTATTTCTATTTATTGTTAATAATTCAGTTATATAGTATCAAGCATTCTTAATATAAATAATTAGCACACCATTATATGGTTTCAAGTACTTTTATCAAATGCTAATAATTTATACACTTATATTTTAAATAACTATTCATATTCAATAATAACCATTTGTTTATACTATTTTAAGTATTTTTACTCAATAATAATTTTTAAATTGATCTATTTCACCCATTGATGGTACCCGAGCATCGTGTCCTACCCAGGGAAGGAGGCTGTGATAGTTTGGGTAATATTTTACTAGGAAACACTTGGTGGAAAGTACTTTTTCAGACAGCACATCATTCAAAATCAGGTTCTCCCCGGAAAAACCAAACAAAACAGCAAGCCTTTCATGGTAATGTTTAATACCAGTTCAATGCACGAATTCAATGAAAAAGTTTTCAGGAACATGAAGGACCCTTCCCTCGGCCAAAGAAATGCAGTGTTACCCTGCCCGCCAAACTCTTCACATCTTACTCTCTTATGAGTCGCCTTGGATTAACGAATTTGCAGAACCTCCACCATGTAGCTTGCTTCAGTTAAATAATTTACTGTTAATATCCTGGAATCAGATCACAGAAAAAATTTTTGAAAGTCCTGTCTGATCGGGTGAGAACTCTTTTGCAGAAGCAGAAAGATTCAGCGCTCTATTAGGTAGGTAAATCATAATATAATTCCTTATGTAATATATAATGGAAATGTATTGTAAATACGAAAGGGATTGTCTGTGGTCAGGAATTAAAAACAGCCTTAACAGGATTATGATGTTAGACATATAAGTTTTTGGTTTGTAATCACGAGGTTTTTACTATCACTACCGTTTTCATAAGTTTGTGTCGTCTGACTTTTATAAAAATTTCTGCTTTGCATTTAATTTAAAATCCGATTAGGATTTAGTTCGATAATTCGAAATCGCAGATCAAAAATATCAAGAATTAACTTGCCAATGTTTATGAAAGAACAAAGATTTGAGATGAGACCATAAAAATTCAAAATTATTTGCTTTCGAAGAAGAATATGAATTTTGCATTCAGCATTATCTCGAATTTCTTGTTCTTTTTAATTGAATTCTTCCAATAAGACTGAAAAAAAAACTAAAGTATAAACTGTAAAGGTAGATTATTACGAAATATCTCAACGGCCGACATTACTGATATAAACAAGTAAAATTTTTGCAGAAGTGAAATTAATCTGTGATAAAATCGAAGTTCCCTTACGGAACCCAAGCAGGAATATAAAACCTGGATGTAAAATTAAACTGGAATGACAGGAAAAGAAATTGTGACAATAAGCGAAAGTTTGAAGGAAGGAAAACACTCGAGGATATGTTAGGATAAGAAAACCGAAACAAGAGACACAACTTTAACAACTTGAAGTGATAAATCAAAAGATAGTGGCGAAAGAAGGGAGACTTTAGATTCCGAGACAGTCAAGTAATACACACAAAAAAGGACATTGCAAAATAACGAAAGAAAATTCTACCAACAAATACGTGGAGAATGGACGAAGATATACCAATAACCCGGATGAAAATGAAGTAAAACAATTGAGATAAAATATGAAAACAGAACATAACAGAAAAAAACCGACTGGATAAATATCATGAAAATAGAATCACAAAAACTCTAAGAAGTTTGAGGCGGACATCCACCTCGAATTGCTTGGAGCAACGCTCAAAAAATTACCGAATTGAAAAACACCAGGGCATGATGGCATACATGGTTTGTGGTCTTAAAAATTAATGTCCATTTACGACAGACATGCTCCTGAACCGAGTAGATGTCTAGAAGAAGCAAATATACCTAAATGGATGACGATGGGGAAGACTACCTTGATTCGGAAGGACCCTCAAAAGCGAATCAACCCAACTATAGACCAAAAAGTATGTGAAAAGCCATAACAGTACATTAGGGAGGAGATTTTTGTAGTTAATCCTTTCCATAGCAACACTTTTCCGCCTCGTTTTGCTCTCTTTGAGGATGTACTGATCAATGTACAGTAAAAATCACCTGTTCTTCTTGTTCCCTCGTGATATCCTTTCTGTTCTTCAGGAAACACATCACGGTATACTAGCAGGTACAAAGGAAAAATTATATATAGACTAGTTATATCCTTAAAGAAGCCAAAACGTGGCTGAAAAATGTAACCATAGCAGGGAATAAGGCCCAATGGCACAATTCCGCAAACGAGGATAATAGTGTGTGAAAACGAACAAAATATCCGATAAAATCATAAACTTCATCACGGATATCATGGAATAATACTGGGGGGTGTGGAACTGACAGCGAGAAGACAAACTCTAACGGAAGGAAAAATCCAAGAGGGAATTTTCCGGGGAGGCTCCCTTTTGCCACTGCTATTCGTTAGAGCAATGATGCAAATCAACCACGTTCTTATGAAATTTACTGGGGCTACAAATTTTCAAAATCAGTGGGAAAGATTTATCACCTTATATGGATAACATACAGATATTTGCACAGAATGAAAAAAGAACTAGACACTGATATAAACCATAAGAATATACATCGAGGATTTGGAATTTAGAGAAAAATGCGCCATGCTTATAATGAAAAGTTGGAAAAGAGGATTAACGGGAGAAATAAAATTGTCAAAGAAAGAACGCTAGGATGCTTAACGGGAAGAAAAACAAGTACTCGGGAATATTGGAAGGGAACAACATCAAACAAGCGGAGAAAAAGGAGAAAAAAAATAACAAGAGTACTTCAGATGAAGGAGGAAACTCCCCGAAACCAAATTCCAACCTCGAGGATTGCGTAGATGCAACAATGCAAGAACTCGAGGATTATATCAAGAAAAGCAAAAAAAAAAAAAAAAAAAAAAAATTGACTGCTGCAGCCAATTGCTGTTGTGGCAACATAAGTACAGATAGAAAAAACAACAAAAACGATGAGAAACCAAACTGTATGTATATCTCGTGACAAACTGGCGAAATCGTACATAAGACCTGGAGATGGCAACGCAGAGGAAATCTCAAGAGAGGAACCGAATCTCTTTTAATAGTATCACAAAACAACGTCATAAGGACCAATTATGTTAAAGCGAAAATCGATAATACGTGACAGAATAGCAAGTGTAGGTTGTGCAGAGAAAGAGATAAAACGGTTAATCCCATTGTAAGCGAAAGCACTGAAGGAATTCCTGACTTGGTACAACTAGGTGGGAAAGGTGATTTACTGGGAATTGTGCAAGAGATTGATCATATTACCAAATAATCTATGCACAAAGAGGAATTCGCCTTAGAAAAGGACACTTAAATTCTCTGGGAAACAACAAAACAAAAAGAAAATATCGTCTTATGGATTTTGCTGTCCCAGCAGACCACAGAGTGGAAACAAAAGCGAAAAGAGACACATGTACTTTGACCTGGCTAGAGAACTAAAGAACTGGAAAATGCTAGTGACTGTGATACCAATTGTAGTTGGTGTACTTGGAACGGAAAACGAGCTTCAAAGGATTAGAAAGAGGATTGGAAGAGTTGGAAATCGTTGGAAGAATGGAGATCATTCAGACGACAGCTTAGGTGAGATCAGCCAGAATACGGAGAAAATTCCTGGAGACCTAAGGAAACTTGTTGTCGCTCAAATTCCAATGAAAGACGATCAGTTTAAGCTGGTGGGAAAAAACTTGTAAGGAAAAAACTTATATTTTTGCGTTCACTCCAAAAGCTCCTTAAATAGCCAAGACCTTTGTAAGTTTCCTTGAAAAAGCCAATCGTAGTCTGAGCAATATCAAATTTACTAGTGTTTCCAGCTCATCAAATCTGAATATTATGAGATTTGGCATGGTTCTCAGTGGTTCTATTACTGTTGGCAGAATCCTCCGCATTCCCCAGTTGGTGTTCGTGTTCAGGTTTGGTCGTAGTTTCTTTTCAGTTTTTCACTTTCTTTCGTCTGTTTTCTAAGGCTTCTTGGTATAACCACAAATAAAATATAACAAATCCTTTTTTGTTTCTGAGTATTAGAATCATATTTTCCGTTCAGGTGATTTGGTTTATTTGTCTAACCACATATCAACCTCTAATGGGTTATTTAATGCTAAAATGTGATGCAAATAATTTGCACGCAATCATATTGTTTTAAGTATTCCCATTCAATAATAATTTATTTGCACACAGTTATTGAGTGTCAGGTATTTCTGTCTAATATAAACAATTTTCACACAAACCTATTTCAACCATAGATAGGACCTTAACATTTACTACCACACTGCGTCTGAGTGGACCTGGGAGTAATAGCAGTGAAAGGGTACTCTACAAAACTTGAAACTTACTAACAAATGCACAGCGGTATAACCTCTCTTTACAAAAACTAAGAAGGGGGCTTGTACCCTTCTTTAGGGGGTGCAGTTAGCATATTTTAAACCCCACCGACATGGTGAAGTGTCTGCAATATTGTCTTGTTCTATACAAAGGCAGCATTAGTCGTTTGTTTTTTTTCTGATTTTATCTATTTTCGCTTTGATGAAACTTGCTCTAATACATTTACCTATCCTGGGTTTGGGGGACAGTGCTCGTGGGGTTGTGGTTAACGTGCTCTACTGTGATAACCCCGTAAGAGAGTTCGAAATCCAGACGAACTATAAAGTTCCTCTCTTTTTTTAATATTTTTTTTTAACTAATACTCTTGAGAAAAGGTATGAACACCATTATTCCACCCAGTCGGTTAGGGGGGGGGGCTATAGAATACACCGACGACATCTCTGCGGAGGGGTTAGACTCCTCCCCAATGAATATCTAGGATATGACACTAAACTGCTTCTGCTTGTGAGGTTAAAGTCTTGAACTTTTGGCGAATGCAGAATACCCTTTCATAACTATCACCCGAAGGTTCACTCTGACTTGAACGAATAGCACTTGTCAGGATCCTATTTTTTTGAGTGAAATACAATCATTTAATAATTTACAAAGGATTATCATTTGTAATTATTTAAAACTACAGATGTGTGCAAATTGTTTGTATTAGATAGGAATACTTCATAAAAACTAATTAATTTACTTAAAATCATTTAACTGTTTGCAAATAAATGATTAATGTTACATTGATCTATTAGTATTACATAGCAATACTTGAAGCCATTTGACTGAGCAAACGAACCAATAATGTTGACTAGAATCATTTGTGTTAGTAATACTCAAAACCATTTAATGTCTTGCATCTGATGGTGAGGCTCCAGTCTTGGAGTTTGGGGAATGTGGATTACTTCTTCATTACCATTACTCTCATGTCCACTCTGGTTGTCTGGAGTATGACATTAAACTGCATTTGATGGTGAGGCTCCAGTCTTGGAGTTTGGGTAATGTGGGGTACCCCTTTCATTACTATTATTTTCAGGTCCATTGTGACCCGCAGTAGAAGTACCTGTTAGGGCCCAATCAATGTGCCAAACAGAACTGTGCAGTCTTTTATTAAAGGCCATCAGTTACATTAGATAAACTTATTAGTTTTAAATAGCAATCCTTTAAATCATTTAACAGTAAGCAAACGAATGAGCTCTAACCGGTTTACAAATCAAGTTACGAACACTTAAAAAATCGCGCACGCGCGTGTGTGTGAAAACAGAATTAATATTATATAATTATCAAGGATTGATATACCATTAAACCAAATAACCTAACTTAAAACCCTCTTATCCCCCCAGCTATGGATTAAATAGGATCATTGCTGTTCTTCTACAAGGCTGGCTTTGGCATTAAATAACCTACAAAGGTTGACATGCCATTAAACAAAGAAACCAAGCCATCCAGAGTTGCAATAATGAAGGATTGCGTATTACTTTTTAAGTTCACTCGGTGCTATTTTGATCATTTTTATTTTATTTCTTGCGAGTTTTTCACACCAGCACGTTAGCTGATAGGTCTTTCACTGGAGGCTGAGTGACAACAAGTCTCCTCAGGTCTCCAGTAATTTTCTCAGTATTCTGGCTGATTTCCCAATGTTGTTGTTTGGATTGTTTCAATTCTCCTCCAATTTCCTACTCTTCTTGTCTCTTTTACAAGTCTTTGAGGACCGTTCCAAGTGCACCAAATACAATTGGTATCACCGTCATCCTCATTTCCATAGCTTTCTTAGTTATCTGGCAAGGTCCAAGTACTCGTCTCTGTTTTCACTTTCTATGATATTCACTCTGTGGTTCCCGGAGACAAGTTCGTTTTTTTTTCTTGTTTCAAGGTCTTCTAGAAGAGATTCAGTTTCTCTGCAAGGGTTTCCCTTTCCTAGCCATATCCAGGTTTTCTCAAATGCAATTTCGTTAGTTTGTCGTTGGTAACATCCATTGTTTTTCTTGCTAATGGAATCCTCGAGTCCTTATATTGATGTATCTCCGAATTCCCGGATAATTCATCTTTATCTAAGATACAAAAAGTCGCGCTCATGAGCATCACTTACTTATATAATACAATCAAAATCCCTCAATCTAATGTGCCAAGTGACTCCCAAAGAAAAACCTCCCTTTATTTTTGGTAAAAGACTTAGCTACAATAATTCTCATCAAATTTTACAGATGATATTTTTTTTTTCTTTTTTCAATGGATGATGGTGGTTTCCTCACGTAATTATTAATAGTTTGATTCGCACTTGGAGCTCTATACTTCTGGCCTTGTGTCAGACTAAGCCATGTGTTGTGAGTGACTTGAACAAATGTTGGGATGTGTATGACTAAGGGGCTTTAGTTATGCCGCTGAAATTTATACAAAACCAAAACGTGAGAAATACTTCGGATTTTACAAGACTTAAAAAAGAGTATTTCAAAGATATTTTTTCTCCGGCCAGAAAATTGTCGTTTCTCTTTGAGATTTTTTCCTGTTTTTTTTCGATAGAAAGTAACAAAATTATCAACCTTTACGTTAGTGTTTTTTCTACCACTCGAGCTAAACCAGCAGGCCGAACTTTGCCACAAGGTAACGACCGATGTAAGTAATTTATTTAGGATTCCAAAGGCAAGATTCTTGCCAAAACATTAATTTACAAAACAATCGGATCCGCACACCTATTCGGAAAAAGCCCGTTAAAGATTACAGGCTGCCAATAACACCAACTTGCTTTTGGGGGTGATAATTTTACGTGTAAAAATTTGGTTCCTATGTTTAATGGCATTTTAACATTGGTAGGTTATATAATGCCAAAGTCATGCTTGTAAGAGAAGAGTAGTGGTACAATTTAATCTATAGTTAGGGTGATAAGGGGGTTTATATCTTTCCTAAGAGTATTCGTTCAAAAAATAACTTATAAACGTAACTGAATTTCAAACTTGCATACAATGGTGCCGCAGTCAAACATTTCCCATTGTGCTACTTGAAACAAATGTCATTTCTTCGTTTTAAATTGTGCAGAGACTCCAGTTACTCTAGCAAATATTTCAAGTTACCATTTTAAAGAACCCCACTATTCGCTATAAGTAGACGAAAGAGTTCCCTAAAAGATTGTTCTCCTATTCCATTTTGGTCACCTGGTCCCTCGCGTAGAAAAAGACTCGAATACTTTTCTGGCTTGAGTTTATATGATTAAAATATATCTGTAGACAACTCTCTCTACAACCAAACAACTCGAACAATAGCAGCATCTCGTTAAGAAGTTTATTTATTTTATTTTTGTAAAGTAGCATTTCATCGACGACATGAAAAGAAAAAACAAAAATATAAACTTGGGTGGGTACCTCGTGTTGTGTAATAGTTTACAGGTTAGTTTAGTTGACCAGTGTCTTTGATTCTGATTCTCACTGGCATCACATATTTTTTTGTATGGCGATAAATTAGGCAAAGCTAAGTAAAAGACGACAACACGAACGGATTTACTTAATAAGATTATTACATCCCACTGCACCCAAATATTCTCTACTTTACAGTTGATATTGTATCGTACCGTGTTAAGTTTACTACCAAATGCATTCGTGTATAAATAGACCATTTAATTTATATTCATTTATACATGAAAATCGGTTTTCAGAGCAAAAGGATAGTTCCTAGTTCTTCTTATTACGTTTGAATTTCAAACTTATAAAATCATTTTTTTTTTAAATTAGGTCTTCAAAATCCAACCAATGCACGATTATGCGTGATAGATATGAAATCTTAAAGATCCGGACTATCGTCGTCGCTGAAATAGCTGGCCCTTTCTTATCGTTGCCTGTTCGATCCCGGATATATAGCTGAATAATGAGTACAGATTTTAAGGTAAGCAATTTGACTGATTTTAAAGGCATATCAACCCGTTAAGAGTAATTTTATGCATACAGGTTAGGAAATTAACTAAAAGTTTATATTTACTTTTTTTGTGTTGTTGGTTCTTAAGTTTTTTGTTTTTTTTGCACACAGTTATATCAAATATTCCTGTCAAATACAAATAATTTTCTCACATTGGTATAGTTTCAAGTATTCCTATCTAATACTAATAATTATATGGTTTCAAGTAATTAATTCGATTTAATTATAGACATTTATTTGCACACAGTTATATGTTATAAAATAACTAATAATAATCCTTTGTAACCAATTATAACTTCAAGTAACCATTCCTCAAATAATTTAGTTATGTAACATTACATAATTCATATGGAAGAATACGAATAACCTTTAAACACGTCTATTTGACCTTTTTTCTTTAGAAGGAATCTTAACAGACACTAGAACTGAGAATTAGAATGGAAATGTGTGTAATATCATATGAATGGTTACTCCACACTCCCCGAAACTGAGGCCTCACTCCCCGGATACAATTTAATAGGATAACCTAGGACAACTTTATTTGGGGGGGGAGCAGGCGGGGGAAGATATGAATTACCCCCTGCAGGGAATAGAGTGAACGAATTCTAAACTTCGCCGACAAGACAGTTAAAGTAGATAACACATCACTTTAAAGATTCTTCCTTATTCACAATTCCTATTAGCTAAATAAGTTATGAGAGCGAGAACTCATGTAGCGTTGTTTTGGGTCGAAAAATTCTGGCCTAACTCATTCTTCTCTTGTTCTACAGCTCGTCTGAATTCAGAGTTTTCATTTTCCTAAACCGGTTAAAGAGCCAATCTGCCCTACTATTTACTCATAGCTGTAGAGAGAACAGATTCATACCTTTCCCAAGAGCATTAGCACAATGGGAAATGCTAACAACCTCTTTCAGGATGTGAACTCTAGTTGTCGAATTTACTTCCTTCGATAAAAACCTTCACGCCATGATCACCTCCAGATTAACGTTGTATAATCTCTTTCAGACTTTGTCACCTCGTTAGCCAAATGCCAGACTAAACTAAGTTTAGGAAACGATTTAATATATATATATATATATATATATATATATATATATATATATATATATATATAATCTCTCATTTAGATTACTTTATCAGCATCAACACAACCAGTTTCAGAATGAATAAAATGTAACATGAGATGATGTTATTTGTTCATATTCCAGAAATATCAAACGGTATTTAGGACAGTCAAAAAGATATTGAAGCAATTGTGTAACTACGGTGGGATAGGCAGGCTGAATTGTTACGGTTTTTTTTTTCTACCTGAAAAAAAAAAAGAGAGTTCAGTGGCAAGTTGGAAGAATTACATTCCTTTTTGGCATATGTTTATGCATAAGTCACTATGACAGCCCAAATGGTCGCTATTAATAGATGCACTAGTAATTTTTTTCCACGAATCATTTTTGATTGAAGAATAAGATGTGCAACACTCAAGTCCCATGTTTTACACGACGTAGCTCTGCTGGTTTAGCTTTACGGTAAGGTAAGAGGTCAAGCCTTGAGCAAGGAGAAATATTAGCCGCCGCTAAGAATAAATTTGAAGACAAGGTTAAGTTCTCTGCTTGTGCTTGTAAAATGTCTGTAAATATCTACTTGTGTGATTTCTTTGATTTTGTTTGTTTGCAATAATCCACCTAATAAGCGGGGGCTATGTTACCTCACCCACACAAGCAAATGCCTGAAATTGTTCATATGTACATACGTGTGTATGTACATATGAAGTTTAATTTATAAATTAGACACAGTATGAGATTGACAGCACTTACTAATATAACAATTATAAATCCTAGCAGTACTTACCTATATTAAATATGGGTTGTAAGATGGTCATTAAATGAGATGAAAAACTTAGGGTCGCTTTGATTAAAGTTTATAATAATTATATTCGTAAACCGTACTAATCCATATTACAACCGAATTGTAAGACTGTCACTAAAATAAATCAAACTTTAAATGACGTCATCATACAACTCGTTTTTAATATGGATTGGTACTGCGTGCAAAAAATTATCTTACATACCAATGATTTTTAGTATTAGTTTAATAACTGCAACCATTTATCGTTGAGCATTTTTTGAAAAGTGTTAAAACACATTAAAAAATCATTTAAATCTCGTCAGTGACGAGGAAACTGATAACATTTACCTATTTGATGAGAGTGAAAACATGAAACTCACTTATGGGTTCCAATTGTTTATAGAAATTAAACCAACTCTGCTTCCATCGCAGAATAAACTTTTTACATTCTTTTTTTGAATGATCATGTGGTCATAGGATAAAAAATATTTGTATTTATCCAACCCTTCCTCATGAGTCGGATTTGACTTGGGGGTCAGTATTTCAAGCGAATTTTTACAGATTTGAATTCAGTTTTTCTTAACTAACCAATGTTAAAGAACCCAATCTGCCCAACCATTTACCCATTGTGGGAGGGAGAATAATTTAACCTATATCTTCTTCCGGGTATTATCGCTACGTGAAATACAAACAACCAAAACGAGAATTTGAACTCGAATCACCGCGTCCATTTCCTACAACGATAACTTTACTCTCTTTCTTTGTTATATAATTACCCAGTCGGCTGGTGGGGAGGGGATGTAGAATACACCGACTGCACCTCTGCAGAGTCGTAAGACTCCTCCCCAACGAGTGTCCTAGATATGATACTAAACAATCTGATGGTAAGGTTCCAGTAATGCTGGAGCTTTGGGAAATGCGGAGTACCCCTTTATTGCCATCGCTCTTTATTGCCACTCTGGCCCGGAATGGTAGCACCTGATAGGGCCCTATCTATGAGTTAAATAGAACTAACAGTGTACTTATGCTAAACTGAATTGTTTGACTAAACTGAATAGCTTAAAATAGAAATGTTTTTGACAAATCGTACTTACATTTAAACTGCGTGCTTATGCCAAACTGAATTATTTGAGATGGAACTGTTTTTGACATTGTAACTGTACTTACATTAAACTGATTTGTTTGATATAGAACTGTTTTAACTGTGTGTAAACAAAATCTGTACTTATACTAAACTGCTTGACTAAACTGAATAGCTTGAGATAGAAATTTTTTTCACAATTAAACTGGACTTACATTTAAACTGCGTACTTATTGTTTGAAATAGAACTATTTTCATAAAAATGGATTTTGCGTTAAATAACTTACAAAGGTTGATATGCCATAAAACCCAACCAATCTCTTATATACACGAACACACGCATATATATATATATATATATATATATATATATATATATATATATATATATAATCATTAGAATTTACTGATAAAATCGTCCTAAATGTTTTATGACAATGCAGCACCATATCACAATATTTCAACAATGAAATTAAACGAGGTAAAAATTCACGAGTCTGAGTTTCACGTGCCCGATCTTCAGGAGAGTTTTATCGAAGTCCGTTGAAAATAATCCTTCACTAGATGTATATATTGTGGTAGATAATTTCCAACAGATTTCCGACATGTCAATTCAAGCTCGCTTGAAGATCGGATACGTGAAACTTATAAGTTTTTACCTTTTGCTTTATTTTATAGTTGAAACATTTACGCTATCTGCATTTATAGAGTAAGATTCTGTCCAAAACAAATTCTTTTTTTAAAAGCTCTCCCGCGTAACTGGCAGTCCAATGAAATACTTTTCGATCTTCAGGTGCTTGTATAACTGTATCTCAATTCAGTATTTGTAAGGCTAAGATGAAAGTAAACGTGACTCGAGGAGAAAAAGAAACACGCACACACAGAGAGTTGCCTAAATATGAAACAAGCCAGGCAGTAGACGTCACATGATCAATTGATATCTAAACTTTGATACCAATTCGAGTCTTTTCAGTGATTTGTTTTCAGCTTATCTAGGGTGCGTAATTTTTCTTCCAGACATAAGTAAAGTTGGTGACCATAGTCGAGGGTGATCCGAAGGCTCCTTTTTCGATAGCTACAACACCAAGGTGAAGGGGAGAGCGCTACTCCTTTCCCAGGATTAAGCC
This sequence comes from Sepioteuthis lessoniana, assembly GCA_963585895.1. Lineage (NCBI taxonomy): Eukaryota > Metazoa > Mollusca > Cephalopoda > Myopsida > Loliginidae > Sepioteuthis > Sepioteuthis lessoniana. Next base: position 1,587,830 of record OY757924.1, on the reverse strand, counting down.
ACTTTACCCTTGATCTGTACCTTTATAATGCTGATTGTTAAGCAAGGATGCATCAAGTATCATTTTTTTTTAACTCAGGTCTCCCAGCCCATTGGTGAAAACTTAAACCATTACGCCAATATGATTAGCAGCAATTGTTACATTTTTTTATAAGTTTGTGTTTTTTTTTCACAGCATCCCATTTTTTATGCCTAAATGAAAAAGAAGTTTTGTGTTTGAAGAAGAAATATACATCTTAGAACACAGTGAAAACAGATTGCTAAACAAAAGAAGCAAGTTGATTTCAAATTGTATTATTCATCTATTTGTTTTCTTCTATTTGGACATCCTTATAAAATATATTCTCATCTCATATTGTCATCTCAACACGTGACTTTACAGCGCACTATAATTAGGATTGACCACTTTGGCGTCTGATGATTGTGCACACCACAAAACTTAAAGTGATGGATTTCTATTGTTAATAATTTTGTATTTTTCTATGTTATTGTACCTGCTTGGCTATAAGAGCATCGAGCACTTTTTCTTGCTGACGTTTCTTATTTGCATCTATCTTTATGTAAATTCATTTATCATTTCCTAAGAAATAATCAAGAGTCGTCTGTTTCCTTTGAAATAACTAACGGAAACCATTAAAAAATCTAAGAAACATGGCAACGTTATTTTTAATCCGCATCGGTTATGAACTCATTCGATTGCTCCAAACTTTTTCTGTGTCAGCCATAGTTGAATTTGCTTTACTTTCGACAGTGAACATCGGAACCAATATTGATTCGGCGTTATTTAAACGATAGAATCTCTCACTATTTCTAGAATAAATTCCAGAATAAAAAATGCTACTTCAATTCGTCACTCATAGATTTTCAATTTGGTAGCCTATCTACAATTTCTTATTGATCGTATAATCACATTTTTCCTATGTAAATCTAAAACTGTTTTACTGGGGAATGCATTTAGTTATTTCTTTCTTTTGATACAAATAAATAATTACTCACAAATATAACTAGATTAAGTCCAGTCGAAGGCATGAGCACTTAGAAGATTATGGTGACCCCCCCCCGGCTGTAAATATTTTCCAAGACAAGAGCGATCATGCAAATCTACCAGGACCAGTGAGGCAGTTACCAGATTATAATTTTGTTTTATTCTCAAGATTAATGTATATAATTATCAACTCTAATTATCATTATTCAATTATAAAAATGAAATATAATACTGGGTTGAGTCATAAATGATTTTCGTTCCTAAAAAGCAACATGTAGCTTCACATTTCAAGATTCCCATGTTTTTAAGCGTCATTGGAAATTATCCTATTAAAAAGTGCCTTCATCGTTCATTCTTATTTCAGTTACGAGAGAGTACACATCATAATTTGATCCATGATCTTGCACCTCCTAAAATGAAGGTACTAAAATATTCGACATGTAATGTTGTGGAAGTTTTTAAAAATAACAAAAACGGATGCAAAAATTTATAGTGATTTATAGTGCCGAGGTGTCATCACTGACACTGACCAATCCGAAACTGGTTTTGAACATTTCGTTCCGGCGATATCTGATTGAGAGATGAAACCAGACCCGGATGCTCATCAGACCTCGATCAAAGATACTTTGATGAAAACTGGAATGTAATCTGCACAAAAATACTCGAGAATTAACACTTGAACTGTTAATATCCGAACCCATAATTTGACGCCACTTGAAAAAAGACATGAAAATGGTTCTAGCCGTGCGTTGAGTTCCCACATACTTTTAGAAGAATAAGGATGATCGCATATCTATAGTGACAAGTCTTTTTTCAAGACAGAAAAATGACCCATTTCTCTATGTAATCACAAATAAGGATCCTTTTTTGTTTTTTTGATGACGGTGTTCAATGTAAAAGGCAGTTGATTGACAAGGCTGAATCTCCACTGCCGACTCCAAAGGCGGAGACTCATAGGAAAAAAGTCAGGCTGTGTATAGAGTGGTATCAGTGCGGTATTATTCCTTTTGAGTTTTAAACTGCAATCAGACACTAAATGCAGACTTACACTTTCAACAGTTGCAACGCGTGAACAGAAATCTAAAACGCCCTGCACTCGTCAATTGGGGAAAATTATCCACTTCTCTAAGATAACGCAAGGCCACCTCCAGCAAGAATCACACAGGAAAAAATATTCGAGTTGGGCTGGTCTGTTATATCCCATCCACCATATTTGCCAGTTCTTACACCAATTGGCTTTTCCTTTTTTTCTTTCTTTACAAAATGCTCTGAATGTGAGAAAATTTTTCTCGAGAAGATCAAATGAAAACGTTTGGGGAAAACTTTTTGAGTTCGAAACCAGCCGAATTTTACTTGAGAGGAATCAACAAGCTACCTGGGAGAAAAGCTGATTCAAAATAATGACGATTATTTTATTGATTGAAATTGATTATTAAATTTCGTGAATAAATTATATTTTACCAAAACGGGAATTATTCATGACTTAACCCAATATGTAAATATACATAGATTTCTTGGTTTCTAAATTTAATGGCACATCAACCTTCGTGGGTTATCTAATGCCGAAGTAATTCTTGTCGAAGAATAGCTGTGATAGTATTTAACCCATAGCTTGGGAGATAAAGGGGATCATACCTTCCCCTGGATGTTAATCCTAAAGTGAACGTGACTGCGCGATTAGATTTCGAACTCGCTTATTACGATATTTCAGTCTAGCACGTAAACCACTTCGCCACTGGGATTCTTATATGACTGCTGTGCAAACAGTAGTGTTGCTTCCCACAAAACCTCCACCAGATGAGGATTCTGGGTTCAGGCATAGTTTCTACGCTGAAGCATTATTACCACGAACCTAGAGCACTCCAACAGTACTTCACGATACCACCAGGCTTGTTTGGTTTGTCGTCACTTGATGGCAATGCCATATCCATGCTGATGCCATTAGGGCTTCATTCTGGATCTTATAAATAATTTCTCCTTGTCTGGTGTTCAAAGTTCAAGATTAGTCAGGTATGCGATGGTTGAGTTGGTAACGAAACCTTGTATCCGACTATGATAAGGAATATATTTGTTATCCAGCCATTTCTCACTCATTGTTCGCGTAGATCTTCGTATTTTCCCAACTTACACTAAAACATCCACTCCATATTTTGCTCAATTAATTCGATAACGAAAAGTTTGTGGGGTCCTTGTGGTGTAATGGTTAAAGCAATGGACTGCGGAATCGTAGTAAGTGAGTTCGAACTCCAGTCGTGCTATTACGTTCACTTTTGGACAAATACCCTTGGGAAAGGTATGAACCCCCTTATCCTCCCAGCTATAGGTTAAATAGTACCACTACTGTTCTTCTAGGAGAATGGCTTTGGCATTAAATAACCTACAAAGGTTGATATGCCATTAAACAAACAAACTGAAACCAATCCAAAAAGTTTGCTTAAATTAACAGATTAAATGACAATATATAGACACAGGGCAGTTAACGTTATTTCTGTTTAAAATGAATGTTCCAAATCAGTTTCAATGTGCCAGTCCATGCATCCATCAAACAATGACGATCTGTCTCAAGTTGAATTCTCTTTCACATGGGGTACATTAGGTTGACAAAGGGACTCTATGTATTGTACTAGAATGTGACACGATGGTTGGCATTCGTTTCTGTGTGTGTTGGTGCCAATCAGAGGTTCCCTTTGTCTGTTTTGGCGCGAAACCCACTCAATTGGCTTGCACGCGAGATTTCCCACAAGACCGGAAGAAGACGAGGGAAGGAAGGTCCCAGACCAGAACAGAAGAACAGGGCAGTCTACAGAGCAGAATTGACCCGGGGCAGTCTGTAGGAGACAGCAGTCGACAGAAGAAACTAGTCAACAGAACAGGGCAGTCAGCAGGAGAGAGCAGTCGACAGAAATCGGGGAAAACTGACGGTCAAGAAAGGCAACCGCTACGACCTGTGAACCCAGAGGCTGGGTTGGTCAGCTTGAGAGGGTGAGTCAGCGTTCCTGGTGAATTTGTGGGAATTTCGCTCGAAAACACACTCGCGATAGCTCACAGAAGCACAGAATGCTAGGAAAGTGTCTCAAATTTCTCCCTTCTTGCACTCGGCGCTAACTCAAGTCCGTGTTTGTTTGTTCTCTTTTCCTCCACCCTCTCGGTTGTGTATGTTGTGTTTTGTGTGTCTGTTAAGAAATGTGAAATACCCCTGGACGGAGATTAGAGAAACCACTAAACGATCTGATGGTCATAAGTGGTTTAGGAGGTTGAGATAATGGGGGTCGGCCAGCGGTGTATTGTCACAGTTCTCTTGACATTTAGTTCCCTTGAGACTGCGAGTTACATTTATCGACTTAAGTATCCAATTCTAGCGCAATGGATTCAAGTTTCTTTAATGCCTACAAAACTCTGTCCGCAGCATCATCATCCTGGGATGATCCAAATTTATTGCCAGATTTAATCAGGTTGATGATCTTATTCTCTCTTCCTTTCGGGTCCACTTGGGGGCATGTTTCTTTGTTTTGTGAAATCGTTATTGATTTGTGGAGTTGTATTACATTCAGTAAGTGTCACGTTAAAATCCTCTGGTATGCAACCTACCAACCTTCATTATTCTACATTGTCGTTTTTTTACTTTCATTCTATCTATCTATCTATCTATCTATCTATCTGAGTAAAGATAGCTTCTGTAAAAAACAAACAAACAAACAAACAAAAATTTAGTAAACATAATATTAAAGTAATTATTTATATATTTTCTCGTCATCTTACTCTGTTTTACATTAACGTATCGAGTCCTCAACGTTTTTAATGCCAATATTTTGCATTTCTGTATTCAGATACTTTTATTTCGGACGGAGTAAAGGATTCTATTTAGCAATTCATAGTTATCCTATATCCAAAATTTCAGTGATTAGAAAATAACGTTCAGTGCTAATACAGACCCCGCAAAATTATTCAATCACGAATAAAAAAATACTTTATTTTCTAAGAGCGTTTTAATTGTATTACGTTAATAAAAAATCACGCTATGATCTATCGAATTTCACTTTTATTTATCTATCTATATCGTCGAGAGAAATAGGCTAAGTTGGTGCTCCATATTCTGTTGGGAACCCAAAATTTCAAAGATGAACGTACTCTGTATTTCTACTTTGAACTTACCATTCACAAGTGTGTGTGTGTGTTTGTTAGATTAGGTTATTTGGTTTAATGGCATATCAACATTTTGAAACGTAATTGAATGGCTCATTGAAAATTGAATAAATAAAGCAGATAGCCCGGCCAAAGCACTCGTAGTAAGTAAAAATTACAAGGGAAAACTGGAGGTCCGAAGATTGTGTACGCTTGTGCGGAGTGAGCGGAAGCGGATGTTCCTACCGCTGACACCACTTCGTCATCTTTTACCACGACGTGATCACAACGAGGACCTAGAGGTACGAATGTCTCTTTCGTACCGCAATGGTGTACACTTTGATGCCAAATCCTGTTTATACATAAATGTATAATTTGTAAGCGAATAGTTTGTAGGAAACATTACTCGAACTCATTTGTTTACACATACAGAGTGCGGGAGCAAAATTAGGAATATTCTAGTATAATAATAAACGACTATAATAATAAGATAGACAAAAAACAGTAAATTTACTCAATATGGTCATTTTTTTCAATTATTGTATCAACACGCCTTCAAAACGATTTACATGCCTTCAAAATAAATTCTACAGACACTTCATTCCATTCTTCCTCAATAGCAATCTTAAGCGAACTAATATTTGGATGGCAAGTTGCATTTATTTTTTTTAAAACGCCCCCCCCCCCCCATATAGTGTAATCAAGGGAGTTAAGGTCTGGACTTAAATCTTGTTTAATTGCTGTCCTCACAGTTTTCTTGTGAACTTTCAATCCATTAGCGTGCATTCTTATTGACGTTGCAGGTTCCTTAATCGCCGTAGCAAAAGCAGTTAAAAAGCCTTCTTTTCATTTTCGTTTAATCCTCTACTCCCTCTTTCCCTAAAAAGTTCTTTTTACGGTAAAAAAAAAAAAAAAATATTTGCTTTTATAGGATAAACAAAGACTGTTCGGCTTGGTTTCGGCGTTAAACAAATGAGATCTTTTGTCATTTCTTTTCTTGCTTACTCCTATTGGACTGAATTTTAAGTTTTAAAAAAAGTGCTTGAATACTAGAGTTTATCATGAAAATCTTGATTTATCACGTTTTTTTAAAAGATTGGACGAATCAAACAAAAAGGTTTTAAGAATTATTCCATATTAAATGATTTCTCGTATTGTTATCTGATTCTATTCTATGTTAATCATTTTTTGCGCACAGTTTAATTGTTTTAAGTATTTCTATTTAACATGAGTAAGTGTGTGTAATATATATATATATATATATAAAAGTATATGGTTGTTACGATCTTACTTGATATGTTTGTGTCAGACCAAATGCAGTATAATTTGCTGAGTACTCAATATCCGTGATAAAGCAATTATATAATAATAAATAAATATATATTAGTTAATATATTTAATAGCACCACTGCTTTCATGCTGTCTTTATACGACAATCCAGTGGTAACGGATAAGCATCCATGCTATAAAATATATATAAAAACTAGTGCGTATATATATATGCTGACAATTTTGGTGTACAAGTAGAACAATTGATATAAGCCATCCATCGTAATTTCAGCAAGCAATCACAAACATTCCTAATTAAACTCTTGTTCAGTGAACATATTAAGCAAATTAACACAGATTACTATAAAATAACAAAACTCTGATACAAATTACGTGTTAATGTTATATTACAAGCCATTTCCGATTATTAGTGCACTGACGATAAACACTAATAAGAACATCACCGCACCCAGACGGTTAGTCCGACAACTGCAGTTGTCAATTTAATTTCCTTTATACATGAAGTATAAAATGGAGGAAATATTACTTTCATATAGTCTCCCGAAAGAAACTATTGCCGCTATAATAAGTAAAGTTGTTAGCGACCATAGTCGAGGGCGACCAGAAGGCTCCCTTTTCAATAGCTACTACACCGAGGTGTAAACCGATCCATTGGCCGCTATAATAATCCTTTACAAAAACATGAAAGCTATGATTCTCTCATCTGATGGTGACACTGATATCTTAGGCAACAATATTTCATTAACTGAAACTGATATCAACACACGCTTAACGATGGCGTTGAATAGTTTCGATAGGTTCTTGATAATATGGAAGTCTGATCAACTCGATAAGATTTCTTCCGAGGTGTAGCTGTGTCAATACTACTGTATGGATGCACCACATGGAAGCTAATAAAACGCATGTGGAAAAAAGCTAGATGGGAATTATACAAGAATGCTTCGTGGTGTTTTGAACAAATCCTGGAAGCAGCACCCCACAAAAAAGCAGCTGTACTGTCACTTATTTTCCCTTCTCAAAAACCATAAAAGTAAGATGAACAAGTCATGCGAGACACTGTTGGAGAATCAAGGACGAACTCATAATTAAAGTTCCTTTAATAGATCCCTACACATGGACGCGTCCGTGTTGGCTGAACAAGAACTTATATTAGCTCTGTGTGAAGACAGGCTTTAGTTTGAAAGACCTGCCGAGAAAGATAGATGATAAGGAAGGATGGCGCTAGAGAGTCAGGGGAATCTATGCCGTTAGTGCGAGTTGATCGTTATGATTAGAGAGAGGGCGTGAAAATCGGTCGTCAGGTGCTTGTGTTGATGGTCGATAGTAAATGTTTTTTGTTAATTGTAAGCATCGACTTTGACAATCACCTTCTTCTCCTTTCAGAGATTAAGTGTTAATTGCCATAACTGACATACACACAAATCTAGAAATTTTTTTGTAAAGTTAATTTTAACTCTTCATAATTTTAGTGTAATTTTTTAAAACAATTTTTTTACATTTCTAACTTTTTTTTTTTTTATTAATGTTTCATTTTTATCTTATATCTCAAAATAGATGAAAAAATACGAGGTTGAGTCAAAAGTTTTGCAATGTTTTGGCAATACTTGAGGTATCATTCAACAGTTCCAGATACTTTTGCTGAGGTCTGAAATGTAACGAACTTTACAATAGAACTGTTAAATCGTTTACGATATTTGAAACCATTTGAGTGCAAACAAATGACTCATATTAAATTAAATAGCAATTACACAGCAATACTTGCAAGTATTTATCTGTGTGCAAACAAATGGATAATGTTGACTAGAATTATTTATGTTAAATAGCAATACTTGAAAGCATTTCACTGTGTACAAACAAATGAACTCTGGCGCGTTTAAAAATGTTATCAACAAACTATTCGTTTACAAATTATCTACTGAATTTGGTATTAAATAACCTACAAAGGTTGATGTCATAGAACATAACCCCAAGCAACCAGAATTTCAATGATTTAAAAAAAGAAGATTGTCAGTGCTAACATAATTATCATTTAGTTGCAAATTGAAATTACAAAATTTTCTAAGAGCATTTAAATGTTTTACTTTGACAAGAATATCTCTACGATTTGTCGCTTTTTTTTGGAGTGTGTGTGTGTGTGTGGGGGGGGGCTTGGTGTTACATACAAAATTTCGCCTCTCTCTCTCTCTCTCTCTCTCTCGCATAATGTGTATAATTGTTCCCAGAAATAGACTTAGTCAGTACCTCTTTATTAACTTAGGAACTCAAAATTTCAAATAAAAGTAGTCAGTGTGCCTACCTCAAATTTACTCATCGCAAATGATAAACATAGCGTTTATACTTATATATATATATATATATATATATATATATATATATATATATATAATGTTTGTTTTATTTAAACAAAAGGGATTAGAAAAAAAAAAAAAATTTCTTTGTAGCATTTTTAAAAATTGTTTTTAACTATTTTTGACCACACTTTATCGTCGGAAGAAGAATTTTTCTAAAAAAATATTAATTTTTTTTTTTTTTTTTTTAATACTAAGAGTTGATATGCCTCAAAAGGAGCAGCATAAGTTGGACTTGGAGATTATAATCCGATCTACTTCACGCTAAATTTACAGTCCAACGTAATTTTTAAGGTGTGACCCAAATCTGAAGAAATCTGATTAATCATATATATATATATATATCTAAGTGTATTATTCAAAATATTGTAAATAGTGTTAAAAAAGCTAAGCATTGCAACCTTTGGGAGAATTCATATGAGACCGTTGAATGGTTTAAGGGGATAAAAAAATAAGAGTAAAGCGACTTTTATACAATTTGACATCATTGATTTCTATCCTTCCATAACTAAAAATCTTCTAATAGATAGTATCAATTATGTCCGTAAATATATAGATATAACTAATGAACAATACGAAATAATATTAGCTTGTAGGAAAACTGTTTTAAAAAATAACGATTCAACTTGGGTAAAAAATGGATTAGATAACTTCGACGTTCCAATGGGGGGGGTATGATTCCTCCCAAATAGCAGACCTTGTAGGTTTATATATATTAAATATGCTTACTAGAATCATTAATCCTTAACAATTAGGTTTGTATCATGATGATGGTTTATTATATATCCCAAATAGTAATGGCCCTCTTAGCTCTAGCATACAAAAGAGGATTATAAGGGCCTTTAAGTTTTTGGGATTTAGGATAGAAATCTCATCTAATATTAAAATAGTCAATTTCTTGGATGTGACTTTAGATCTATCTAATAATTCTTATAAACCTTTCATAAAGACCAATCAGAACCCATCGTACATTAATGTTAATTCAAATCACCCTAAAAACATAATTAAGCAAATCCCAAAAGCGGTAAATTTAAGAATAGGTAAGCTATCTGCAAATGAAAAGATTTTCAAAGAGAGTAGTAAGAGATATATAGATGCCCTTAAAAATAGTGGTTTTAAGGAGGATTTTAGGTATTTAAAAGAAGATATAACAAATGAAATTACAAATTAGCAAATATAGATGTAGGTAAATATTTTTTGAGACTAATAGATAAGCATTTTAAACAAGATAATATATTACATAAAATATTTAATAGAAAAACCTTGAAAATAAGTTATTCTTGCACAAAAAATATGTCTCAAATAATGAATAGTCATAATAATGAATTAATTAATAAATTTCATAACCGGGTAAATAATAATAATATTAATAGTAAAAAAAATAGAATGTAATTGTAAATCTCGAAGTGATTGTCCAATGAATGGTTTGTGTAATTTAGGTAATGTAGTATATCAACCTATTATTAATCCAAAAGAGGACATAAGTGATAAGAAATTTTATATTGGCGTTTCGTCTACTAGTTGGAAAATTAGATATGGAAATCATAAATTTTCCTTCTCCTATGAGTATCAAAAAAATCAAACTGCTCTATCAAAGCATTATTGGGGATTAAAAGATAAAGGGTTAACCCCTGACATACAATGGTCCATATTGAAAAGATCTAATACCCCAAAATCTTTCGATAGTAGGTGTAACCTGTGTCTTGAAGAAAAAAATCCACATTCTGCTTTTTCCTGAGCCAAAAAAATTATTAAATAAGAGAAATGAACTAATAGCTAGGTGTAGACATAGGGCTAAATTTAAACTATAAATATTTAACCAAATTTTTCTATAAAAACATAGAGTTAATTTTGAAAATTAGAGTTAATTTTGAGAATAAATAAAATAAATTGTTAGATAGAAAATTGTGAAAAAGCATATAATACATTCGTACTACGCATAAAAAGTGGAACTGATTAATGCTTTCTAAATATTTTTGAAATGTTAAAATATAGTAAATAAATTAAATATTTGTTTTTGTTTTAATATATCTATTACTGTATCTTTACGTGAAGTTATTATTTAAAGTTTAAATCTAATTCAATAAAAAATCTGTAAGTTAGGTCTAAATATAATTAAAAAATTATTAATTAAAGAAAATTTTTTAAAAAACAATTTTACATTGCTAACCGAAATTTAAATTTAAAACAGAAGTGGGCTTAATGAAGAGGTAACTCTTCACCCCTCTTCTATCCCCTCCCACTCTTATGTGTCTATTCTAGTTTTTTATCAAAAAGATCTGAAGAAGCCCTATTAATTTTTTTTCGTGTTTTTGGAAATTTCAAAAATGCGTAACAGGATTGAAATAAATTTATAATCCTATGTGACCGGTTTCGTTGTTTTTTCTTAAAGAGTATATATATATATATATATATATATATATATATATATATATATATATATATATATATTGTGTGTGTATGTGTGTGTGCTAATTATCACGATATAAAAGGAAGTATTTGCATAACATGAAATCCAATTGCATGACTCGTTTCAGCGGCTGCATTCCCATTTTATCATATTTCAGTCGATTACAAAGTTGTCCATCTCTATATACAAAATGGCTGATAAACTGATTTCGACACTCCTTCGCTTTCTAGGAATCCAGCGGCTCAATTTGGATGTTAATCCTATTCTTAGTCTTTCGATATAAAAAAGTAAAGTTGGCGATCTTAGTCGAGGGTGACCCGAAGTCTCCCTTTTCAATAGCTACTACACCGAGGAGTAAAGAGGGCGCTACTCCACTCCCTGGATTGCTCCACTTTACCCTTGATCCTTACCTTATGATGCTGAATGTTAAGCAAAGCGGCATCAAGTACCATTCTTGAGTCTTTGGTATGACTCGACATGGGATTGAACTCCAGTCAATTGGCGAACACTACTCATTAGGACAATGACCCAGTTCAATATAGAGACTATCAAATATTTTTAAGGTATCGTGGTACGAAATAAACTGCGAATTATCGGTATTTCTGAAAGCTAAGATAGTTTTGATCGACTGATTTTTCCCAAACGCGCCATCTTTGTCGTATGTCAGTGATTGTAAATTTTTGTGATATCAAGCGATACGAACTTGTAACGAGGGGAAAGATCAGTAGTAAAAAAAGAAATTTGATATTTGAAAATGAATCATTAATATTTATTTCTTGTAGAAAGTTAATGCGGGAAAGTGTAATGACCATGACAGTTAGCACACACACACACACACACACACACACACACACACAAATTGTCTGAACTTGTTCCAATGAAGTAGAGATTGTTAACCAAATGCAGACAAAATGAATCTTTGCTGAAAATTTCCTTTATCTTAGGGTTCCTTCTTCTTCTGGTTCTTTAGATTCAACACTAATCACGTTAAATAACCTTTTATTAAAAGAAATACTTTATTGGCTCCGTCTTTTGAAATCCTACAAATGTCGGCTGCTAATCTAGATTGGTAATTTACGAAGCTCTTTGCTTCGATGTAGCACAAGGCCGAATGAATGGGGCACCCAATGAGACTCGAACTCACTCGTGTAGGTTTGCTAGTCAAGCTTGCTAACCGTTACACCACCAAAGGTGCCCTCTGCTAATCTAGATTGGACATGAATACTTGATGCTATATAACTGTAAATTATTCGTATAAAGAATAGTTACTTAAAAACCATATAACTGTGTCCAAACAAATGACTTATTAAAAGGAAATAATCACATGAAAACTATATAATTGTATATGAATTATTAGATTTTGATAGGAATTCTTTAATTTTTACAACTGTGTGCAAATCATTTGCATTTGATTGGAATACTTGATAAAGAAAGATATGTAAAAGAATTAAGAAACAACGACACAAAAATGTAAATATATGTTTAACTTGAACAAGTGTTCTGGATAGATGACACTATAAACAATCTGATGGTAAGGTTCCAGTAATGCAGGAGCTTTGGGGACTGTGGAGTACCCCTTCATTGCCATCGCTCCTTGGTCCATCTGGCCCGGAGTGGCAGCACCCGATTGGGTCCTATCTATGAGTCAAATAGAAGTAAATTGTATACTCACGCTAAACTGAATTACTTGAAATATAACCGTTTTGATATTTAAATTGTGCACTAAGGCTAAACTGAATTGTTCGAAATAGAACTGTTTTGACATTTAACTGTGTGTAAATTAAACTGAATAGCTTGAAATAGAACTGTTTTTGACAATAAAACTGTAATTATGCAAAACTGAATTGTTTGAAACAGAACTGTTCATTTGTATAAAAAATGAATTTTGTAACTTGCTTGAAGTATTGCACAAACTATTTTATTGTATTGTATTAATTTAGAGGGCGAATTGCAATGCGAAATAATGATTATTTGAGTCTTAATATTTTCAAAGTAAAAACTTCATCGTCAAAGTTTTTTTTTAATGAACACGATGTTGGATGTTCAAATTTTTTTGGACGTGGCAAACATGGTGTCGCGTGGGCTGTTAGAACGCCATGTTTTGTGTTGTAATCATATTGCCACGTGGGGTGTTTAAACGCCATGCGGAATAGACGTGATTTTAGTTGTCCTTATCAATTTTATTTGATTTTTATCTCATTTCTATTTTTTATAAACTTAAATATAAATTTAAAAAATGTATGTTCATTAATGATATATTTAGTATTTAATTCTAACCTACTGTTAATCTGAGGGTGTAACTTAGCTATTATTAAAGCCTCCTAAATTTTGAGATTACCAACATTACGTACTATTGCTTCTATTTTAATGGAAAAATTATTATCATTATTTTTGTATTTAATTAAATGTTTATGGAATCAGGATACACATGTGTTGAGGTATTTTTTAATTCTGATATGGAGGAGTCTGATTGTACTTCCTATATACAAATTATGGCATTTTAAGCAAATTAAACAAATAATCTAAGTTTTATGGCATATATTTGGATCTCTTATTGGACAGTTGGCTAGAGTGCATTCTGTGACAGTATATAACAATACTGTCAAAACATGCATGTTGTGACAGTATTTTTATATACTGTCACGACATAATTACTCTGTCAGAAACGTTCATTTTTCTAAATAGGAAACATTCAGATTCTTGAAAAAAATTTTTAGTTTCTTTTTTCTTTTTTTTTTTTTTTTTAAATACTAATATAAAAAAATTACTTCAGATAAGTCAAACTTTCTCTAATCACGATTGATTCATATTTGTTGATATATATATATATATATATATATATATATATATATATATATATATATATATACCATAATTATGCGGCGAAATTCTGTTGGCGCAATAGTTTAAAGTGTTGGACTCCGGCCTCCAAGTAAACGAATTCCAACACCTGTTGTGCTATTGCGTTCATTTTAGGACTAATACCATCGACAGAAATATGAATCTACCCATCTCCGAAAGTTTGGCGTAAATAGTGCCATTATTCTTCTACTGCCAGGATGTCAAATAACCTGCCAAGGCCGATATGTCATTAAAGATAGAAACTATAATTATGCCCTCGTTATTTATATAATGACTCTCATGGGATTTTTTAACAAACACAGCTCATTCAGATGGTCTTTTCTACGACAGCATATAAGTAATTTTGATAAGAATTTCTGGTTTTTCAATCACTTCTGTTACGTTCTGATCCTCGTTGTCGTAGAAGGAGGCTCCGAGTTGCGATAAAAAGAAATAATCAGGTAAAATTAAACTAATAACAATTGATTGCCTAAAAAATCGACAAAATATATATTCTAAGAAATTTCCAAGTCTCAAACGTAGCATTTTAGTCAAAACTATTTCGTAACATTTGACACTAAGTTTTGACCAATACATTCTATAGCCCTCCGCCATGAGCAGGATACGACACAGTCAATGTTTAAGGGGAGTAAAGCTGGCTTGAATTCAGAGTTTTCCTTCTCTTATACCGGTTGCCATTCCATGGTTAAAGAGCTCAGTCTAGTCTTGTAGTTGCCATTAGCTGGGGGAGAATATTTGGATTCATACTCCCCTCCCCAAGGTTATTGGTACCATGTGAAATGCAAAGAGATTTTTCCAGGAATTGAACTCTGGTTGTTAGATTCCTTTCCAATAACGATAACCATTAAACTAAGAGCGCCCTCCTCGGTGCAGCTTAATATTGCAATGTAAGTTATTTGTCATTATTCAATTAATTCCTTCGGATTATTATTATGATGCGCTCATCTTTTTAAAAACTTACTGACAATAAAATGCGTTCTCGTATGAAAACTAATTTCGATGTTACTGTGACGTCATTTTCCCTTTTCACTTTTAAGTTAATGTTGATCTTAGATTTTGTTCAATTTGAAAACTGGTTTTCCTTACACTCGAAAGTTTTCCACTTGGGACAAAATGGGAATACGTACGATAAACCCCACTTGTTTTTGATATCGAGAATGAAGGAGTAAGACATAGAAAAAAGAGGGATGGATCTTTACGGGGGGGGGGAACTGCTTTGGGACAAAATCTCTAAAACTAATTAAAAAAAAAAAGAACTTTCCAGGGGTGACCTTAACAATTCCTGATTGTTTGGTTGAAAAATCGAACGAAAAATGGTCGTCTAAACGTGAGAAACATACGGACATTTGGTGAATTTAGATTATCAGAAGATATTATACACTTATGTTTTCGGACTAATGATTGATTTATTTTAATGGCATATCAACCTGTCTAGGGTTATTTTATGCCTAGAGGTTAAGAAATTGACTTCATTCTATGTTCATATTTACATTTATGGCGTTGTTTGTTAAGATTTTTTTGGCACCCAGTAATTCTTATCTGATAGAAATAATTTGCCCACAGATGGTTTTAAGTGTTCTTACTAAATATTAATCGTTTAGACACAATAGTTTCTAATAATTATTTCTATTAAATAATTATACTTTTTTGCTCACAGTTTTGGGGCTTTACGTAACTAATAACAATCCTTAGTTAACAATTTTAGCTTCAAGAAACTATTCTTTATTTAAATGAGAGGGTAAGACTACCTGCAATATAGTTGTTAACGTACTGGACTACGACATCGTAGTAAGCGAGTTCGAACTCTAGCAAGTTACATCTAATGCCCTTGGTTTAGTTATAGACTCTTTTATTTCCCAAGCTCTGGGTTATATAATACCACAACTGTTCTACGAGGATAAATTTGGAATTAGATAACCCGCAAAGATTGACATGTTATTAAACAAAGAAATCAAACATAACCATGCTATAATTATATTCCCTGGATGAATCTTCCCACAGCATTTTGTTAATATTCATGAGTTCAGAAGATAGTACCAAAAGGTCATTTAATAGTGCGAAGCGATGAAATCGAGAAGTAAGTAAAAGATTACCCCTTTTTAGGACGGATGGTGAATATGCCGGTGCGGAGATCTGTGGTAGAATATGATCAGGGTGGGAGGCATTTACTATAATAAAAGATGTGCTCAAGATAGAAGACCCTATGTTCTTCAGTGACAACCGCACCGGGAACCTTTTTCAATAGGATCGATTTGGCTGTGATGTTATATGCGAGCGAAAATGTAAGCTACCATGAAGAAGGAAGAACAGGGGTTGCTTATGACATAAAGAACTATGGAAGGATTCACGCTGGAAATATCTTTGCAGAGGCACAGCGAGGTACCGTATATACTTGCATATCACCTAAATTGTGGAATTAGTTCAACGGTTTATATCTTTGAATAAACTGTTAAAATCTTATCCCTCAAATATATATATTAGGTAGGTGTATTTGTGAGAAGTACCTGATAATCTGCGTCCGTAATAGTTTCTGCCGGATATCGCCTGCTTCTTAGTGGCTTTTTTTTCTTCAAAGACATTTTCTTTTATGAGATCTATCGGCATTTAGAGTATGTAGTATAGGCAGATTATAATCAAATATGGTACAAATATACCTCCTTGGAGAACTCCGGCAATTATATCGAAGGTGTCAATGTCTCCATCAGGTGAAAGAACAATTTCTTTCGTGTTTTTTATAAAGCATCATTACAGCTGTAACAGGCTCTTTGGCGAGATCATATACCAGTGATATTTGCTCTATCTTCGGTGTGTGGAATCAAATGCCTCGGAGAAATCTACAAACAATAGTGTTGATTCGAGATTTTTTGCACGTACTCCTTCAATGATTCGACAAGTTGTCAGAATCTGAAGTTCTCGATCGATTTCTCCGAAAACCGTTTCTCCTGAGAATTTTCTCAAATTCAGTCTTGATACTGTTGAGAAGCAGCAATAGCAGTAAGATTTAAGCATCTGTAGTTCTAAATGATTCCAATGTTACTTTTCTTGATGAAGGAGAAGATTCAGCCTTTTGTCCATTTCTCAGAAGTGTTTGTTTATACACAGTATTGCATAATCTAAGAAGTATGTAATCAAATTTACTTGTCTTCCAGATTCCGGGTTAGAGCGTAACTGGTAGAACACCATAGCGAGAAGGAAAACATTTTGTGGTGTTTGTGATTACTCTGTTATCTTGTCTTAATTGGCATTGGTGTATGATCATTGTCACGCAGTTGTATTGGGGTGTTGCACTCGATCTATTTGCATTCAAGTTTATTTTTGGTTACAGAGTAACCAAAAGAAAAGAACAATTGAAACATTAGGATATCGGTCATATGGGAGTCTGACCTATCCAATAAAATAAAACGCAATTTTTCCAAGCTGCAGTCTTGTCCGTTTTACTGTATGGATGTACCATTTGGACGCTGACAAGGCGTATAGCAAAAAAGCTTGACGGCAATTGCACAAAAGGATGCTACGAATTATATCAAACAAATCCTGAAACCCCACAAATCCCACAAAACACCAGTTGTACGCCCCCACCACCACCCATTTCGAAGACCATCCAAATTAGACGAACAAGACATGCAGGACACTACTGGAAGAGCAAGGACGAACTCATAAGCGACATTTTCCTATGGACCCCTTCATACGGACGCGCAAGTGTAGGACGACCAGCAAGAACTCATCAACAACAGCTCTGTTCGGACACAGGATATGGCCTGGAAGACCTGCCGGAAACGGTGGATGATAGAGACGGATGGCGAGAGTGAGTTAGGGAAATTCGTACTTGCAGCAAGACATGATGATAATGATAACTTCCAACTGTTCTTTTCCGATAACTATTGAAAATTTTGTTTGTGCTTTTAAAATATATATATATATATATATATATATATATACAAATAGATATTAAAAGACTAGTGTAGATAAGTTTGAACATACTGAGAAGGATGGATGGAGAGAAAAGACCAGACAAAGAAAGAAAGAGAATAAAACAGTAAGATACGCATTTTTTTTTTTTTTTTTGCTTACACGAATTCATTTATTTCATTTTCAAAATTTCACTCGGATACACAGATGACATAATCTCGAATACTCAGAAATATGTGTGTGTGTGTGTGTGTGTGTTTTAAAGCGTGGTCCATCCTTTTACCCTTCATGGCCTTGTGATATAAATTAGTCTACCTTGCGTCAGAAATACCGAATGTTCAAGGTTATCGAGCTGATAGACTTGCTGTTAATATCATCAATCATGTCCTGGATGTCAGCAACGTATTCGTTGGTTCTTTTCTTCTCAGAACGATCCGAGTGAGGCTTCCGAACTGCCGTATCTTCCGAATCAATATTGGTGGACTCATCCAAATCTTATCTAATCCTCTGTACCAACCTCAGATTGATACCCAAATTCTCTGAAAGATTCGTATTGTAGCTCCCGAGTGAATGCCAACCAGTAGAGCATACTATTTCCAAATTTTTGGAGGATTGAATTCAGTCATACAAATGCTTACTGCACAGACAACCCAACTGACTCCAGTTTGCTGCAAGGAAGGCAAAATGTGAAACAAGGCGGATGCAGGAAAATAATAATTATAAATTTTGACAACTTACCCATTTCATTTAATAAGTGTGTTTATCGCAATCTCATTGGTCTAGCGGTTAGAGTGTTCGCTAATGACCCGGGAGACCGAGATTCAATCCCAGGTCAAGTCATGCCAAAGACTCAAAAAATACCTCTTTGTGTAACATACCCATACATGAATATGCGAAACGTACATAGAATGTTCATAACATATATACATAGAACATAGGAATCCCGAAACACGAAAAACACGTAACGACTTCTTAGTTCAGGTACGAAACCTTTTATTACCTTTTAGTAAAAGGTTTCGACATAAGGAAGAGAGATGCACAATCTTTCTATGATGACTTTTCCATCTGCCCCTCCCCCCCATCTCATGCGGCGCCCGTAGCGCGCAAATTCGTCTGGCCTCTGCGAGCCCCGAAAGTCGACCCTTCTCGTTCGGTGACTAGTTCTCAACTCGCTGACTTTCTTCAAAATCCCCAAAATCCTCCGTGCGCACTTCCGATGCATGACGTCATTCACATCCCCAAGTCACAATTTTCTATCTGGGATTTTTATTTTGACATCTGTGAACGACACATCCTCCCCGCGCGTGCTAACATCTGCGCTCAAGTTTGCACCTAACTAACCCATGAGCTGAGCCGAAAGGTTCTCAACCTAACTAAACCCAAAGGCAAGATATATAAAACGAAATCCCTCGGCCATTCTATTACATTTGCTTAACACTCAGCATTATAAGGTACGTATCAAGGGTAAAGTGGAACAATCCAGGGAAAGGAGTAGCGCTCTTCCATACACCTCGGTGTAGTAGCTATTAAAAAGGGAGCCTTCGGATTACCCTCGTCTATGGTTGCTGACTTTACTTTATTTCATTTTTATATATATATATGTGTGTGTATGTGTGTATCCTGCAGAAATTATGATATCTGCAGACTACGCAGATGATTTAGTACCCCTCGAAAAATCACTTGCCTAACCCGAATCTCTGCTGCATAGTCTGGAGCAAGTAGCAGGAGGCACTGGCTTCTCGAACGTGAATAAAACAGTTGATGAGATTTAAATAAAAGGAGCTATCTCCATTTTAACTAAAAAGCCTCTAAAATGGGTAAACCAGTTCACATGCCTTTGCAGTAATAGTTAATCTCCTAAGATTGATGTCAACCTGCGTATAGAGAGGGGGTGGGGACAACTTTTGACTAAACTTCTTGATAAATAGAATTGCTTATGTAACATAGCAATACTTGAAACCATTCAAATGTATGTCAACAAATGAGTCATATTCAATAGAGTTACTTTGGTAGGAAAAGAATACTTAAAAATATTTAACATCAAGTGGTTGTTAAAAAGAATTGTTAGATGCGAATACTTGAAACAAATTGGGCGCAGAAAATGAGTTCATTTAAACTCTATTAAAAATGAACAATTAGCAATTCATATATATATATAGAGAGAGAATTGCTAGTTGTTCATAAAGTGGAACAATATATATATGAAGGGTTAGAGTTTACAAATGGTCCGAGAAACAGAGGTTCAGTCCTCGGTTGATTCATATCAATGTCTCAAAAATGGTACTTGATGCTTTCTTGTTTAACCTTCAGCATTATAAGGCACGGATCAAGGGTAAGGGGATCAATCCAGTGAAAGGAATATCAACCTCCTCGACATCTCGATATAGTAGCTATTGAAAAAGAGCCTTCGGGTCACCCTTGACTACAGTCGGTCAACTTACAACTTTATAAATGAATGTGTGTGGGTGTGTGTATATATATATATATGTATGTATGTATGTGTATATATATATGTATGTAGTATTATGTATATATATTATGTATATACTAAATATATCTAGTGTGTATGTATGTATGTGTATGTATATATATATGTGTGTGTGTAGAATCTGCCATATAGGCCAATTTCACAGGGTCTTCTCCTCACAGTTGATGTTGACACATTTTTTCATGACATTGGTTGAGTTATTCAGTGATGTTTAGAGTAGTTTGCTTTCTATCACGCAAGCTGGTGACTGATGAAATTGTCCCCTGCATTTGTTGTTCTGCTCTACAAGCCCTACTTATCAACATCAGCTCTGTGCAGACGCAGGATGCAGTTTGGAAAACCTACCAGGAGTGATGAATAATAAGGACGGGTAGAAAGAAAATCAGAGAAATCCGTGCTAGCAGCAAGACTTTATGATAAATATATAATCATATACATAACATTTATTTTATATACACATCTATAGGTATATGTATTTCACATATATAAATTTTACATACTTCATATATCCACATGTGCGTATTTTATATATATATGTATATATATATGCAAATTTCATTAAACATAATAGACATTTTATGTCTACATATTTTCTTCTGGATCCGTTCGAATTCCCGTATTACTTTTATCGTATTCGGGGGGAATTGATTTATGTATTGTCCATAGTTGTACGTATCCCTAGTACTTTCTGCCCGACTTTGGGCCATCATCAGTGGAGGATCTATTTCAAAAGTGATGTAACTTTTGTTTTAGCATATTACTACTGTGTAAGGGCGTCTTTGCCGTTGAAGATTATGGCGTTTGCTTTTAAATGGAATTCTATAATTAGTGCCAGTAGCTAAAGACATTTAAGTACATTAGCACTGGTTTGAAAATTAATTCTATTTAGTGTTGGTTGCATGTTTCTAATATGTAGTGCTTCGAGAATCTGAAGTTTTTGTTTATTATTTTGATGTTCTAATATTGCTGTGTTGTCGGTTAGAATTTTCCGTAGTTGTGTTGTTGGGTATATATATATATATATATATATATATATATATATATATATATATATATATATAAAATACGTACATGTGGATATACATATATATATATATACAAAATATGTAAATATTTACATATTTTTTGTATATATGCATATATAATGAATAGGTCTGCAAGTGAGTTTGTTATTTTAGATTTTATTTTTTATAATTTTGCAATACGCGTGTTTCAGACTTTATATTTACCTTCAAGAGACTAAAAATGAATCGGATTGTGATCCTTTTTAATTCCAAGATATGTCTGAATGTTAGAGTTAATCGTCCGTGAAAACCTTTGGCCTTTGCAGGTGTTTTTTTTTTGTATATGTTTTGCAGAGTGCACTCATTGCAAGTGTTTGTACTCATGCATACATATATATTTTCATGGTTGTATTTTCCTTTTTTTTTTCTCTGTCTCTTGAAATATATATATGTCTATCCATTCTGTTCCTGTTGTTCCATACACATACTTTATATTACACGCGTGTGTGTGTGTTGAAATGATAGATTGTGGTGAATCTGACAAGATGATAAAAATGAGTAGGAAGATGGATAAATCTAACCATCACTAAAGTTTAGTAGTAGTGATATTTCATTCTTTTTTTATTCCAAGAACTTCATCAGACAAAACATTTTTAGTTTTTCGTAGAACGAAATATCACTACTACTAAACTTTTCTAAATATTTGATTTATCCATCTTTCCATTTTTATCATATATATATATATATATTGTTATTTAACGCCAAATTCATTCCTGTAGATAAATCCTATTGAATAAATAACTTGAAGGGATCAGGAGTTTTATACATTTTCTCACTGAGATCTCCGAGTATGGCCCATTAGAGATTCAGACATGTGGACTCCCTGTGTGTGTGTATATATATATATATATATATGTGTGTGTGTGTGTGTGTGTGTGTGTGCACCCGTAAACCTGTGTTTGCGTTTGTTTATAACGGGTGCACACCTGAGAATGTGCACATGACCGTGTGTTACAGAGACATATATAGTGCGCTCATGTCCTATGGGTATCTGTGTGTGTGCATAACGTATTCAATTGTGTGTGGAGAAAGAGAGAGAGAGAGAGAGAGAGAGAGAGAGAGAGAGAGAGAGAGAGAGAGAGAGACTTCATGTGTACATAGTGTGTGTGTGTGTGTGTGTAGGACAGAGTTCGTATACCTTTAAGTGTGTGTGAGAGCGAGAGACGCAGACCATTTGTGTCCATACGTGTCGTGTATATGTGGAGAACATGTATGTGTGTTTGTGTGTGTGTGAGAGAGAGAGAGTGAGGACACTGTGTGCTCAAATGTTTGTGTGTGTATCTGTGTATGGGAGTGAAACAGAGTACGTATGCCTCTGTTTGATAGAGAAAGATAGAGACTGATTGCGTGTCCGTAAATATGCATATGTCAGTATGTATAAGTGTTGGTTGTGTGTGAGCTAGAGAGAGAGAGAGAGAGAGAGTGACTGTCAGAGGGAGAGACAGACAGTGCCTGATCATTTGTATACGTGAATGTATGTATAACGTGTGTATGTGAGTCTATATATTTTCCATATTACCAAACATGAATCATATAATTTGTTTTTCTGCCTTAAACGTTTTTACATCGGGTTTTCCTGTAACAAGATATTTTGTGCTGCTTTTTTTTATGTGTGATTGGCCTGTCCTTCCCATTCGTATTGAGTCTGAGGTTGTGGGTGGTGTAATTGTCTGTGTGATAATGAAACTGTTAGACTAATCTTGGCGTTGAAACTAACAGGTTTGATTGGACAATAAGTAAATGTCATCAACATTGTCATTATAAAAACATTCTGATAACGAGGTCTTATCACTGCAATCTGTACTTCCCGGTTCAAAAAACTTGGATTGGAAAAAACTCGATTGGCACTTGGGTATCCATTAAGCTGTTTGTGTTTTACTTCGAACTATTTGCTCCTTAGGAAAATCATGACCTTATCTCTTTTTATTTCAACTATGGGTAAAGTTGTAAGAGGGATTGGATTCTTTTGTCTTGGTATGGCAACGAGTCTAGGAGAAGGAAGATTCTGAATTCAAACCAGCTGTAATCCGCTTAAAATGAATCATGTGAAACATCCTACTCGTGTTGAGAGGTTGGGTAAATATATACTACCCGTGTAAGACTTAGACAATAAATATCTACATTGGACACTTACTGTAGTGCAATTATTCCTAAGGGGTAGCATGCGCCTTACAGAGGGAGAATTTGGCTATGATTGTCCCCAAAATATTTATTATCTTAGTTTTTTTGTTAAATTTATATAAAAGTTGTACATTGTTGTTTTCACAGTATGAGTGTCGTCTATCATCATTCGAGATAAATTATAAATTTTGAAAATATAGTGATTTATATGGAGTGAGAAATTTACATGGTGCCTTCAATAAGTTTCCAGAGTTTTTTGTCTAGGCATTCAAAATTGTTGTAGACTCTCGAAAATTCAGTATGTTATTGCTATACATCTTATGAGATGACTGCCTAATTTTTATGATTTCAGGTTCAAATGAACAGCTACAGCAGGAATTCGAATACACCCTACTAAAGCCTGATTGTCACAGCAGGTGAATTTCAAAAATGCAATCTGGACGTGAGGACACTTTAGAAAAATTATATGCAATACAATTCTGTTTCAAACTTGGCAAAAATGCCACAGAAACGTATGGATTGGGTTAGGGTTACTATGTTGAGGTTTTAAGGGAGTTCAGGAAGAGATTCTGTCAGAAGAGGCCAGCACTCTTCAAATCGGGTCAGTGGTATTTCCACCAGGACAATGCACCAGTCCACAACTCCATCCTTGTCTCTGAGTATTTGACCAAGATGGGTATCAAGACAGTTCCTCAGCCTCCCTATAGTCGAGACCTGGCTCCCTATGACTTTTCGTTATTCCCTAAGCTCACAGGCTGTCGTTATGAGACAATTGAGGAGATGCAAGAGGCTGTGACGAAGGTCATAGACACGCTCACACAAGAGGACTTCCATGGGGCCTTCCAGAAGTTGTTGTAAAGGTACAACAAGTGCATTGCAGCCGGAGGATATTACTTCGAAGGGGACAAGAGTTTCATGTGTGTACTATCAATAAAAGTGCCCTTACGAAAAAAGTCTGGAAACTTATTTAATGGTCCTCGTACATTCAAAAAGAAAAATCATCTACTCATTTTTCTCTCATTGACAAAATTGGTGCTTGGTTTTTCCTATCTAACTGTTTGGCAAGGCATAGATTTTAGTGTATTCCCGAATTCATTAATCTCTACCAGGACTGTGCTCAGTCGGTGTCCTTTAGATAAAAGGAATAGTAAAACTGATTCAAATAAAATACAACCTGTGCATTTGTCATCTCCGTCAAAATGAGAAATTTGAGTTGCTGAGTCATTGTCGAATGCAAGTTTCTTATGAATATCTAAATTTGCTTATTTTATGAACGCGGAATTGGGTGACCACTATCAACGTTTGGTTATGAGTAATGTTTTGTCTAGGCCTTTCCAGTTACCTCCAGGCACGTCATCTGGCATTTGTCTATTGAACACTTGGTATCAGGGGGCCGTCCTCCCAGGCTTTACCCGCTTTGCAGGGTTGATTGCTCGGTGTCTAATGCGCCCCAATTAGGAGAATGCCTGGACGAGACTGATTGCATTTCACATAGCACCAATACCCTTGGGAAAGGTATGAATCCAAATATTCTACCTCCAGCTAGGGCAGACTGGGTTCTTCAGCCTTGGTGAGGCAACTAGTCTAGGAGAAGGAAAACTCTGAATTCAAACCTGTTAAACTCCGCTTAAGAATTGATCTTGTGTCATATCCTACCCGAGCGGAGGGGTTGGGTAAATATGAATAGGAGAATGCCGACGGGACCAGCTATTTTTTGCACCTGCTGCGCAAGAGTCTTGATTCGTGCGTGTTCCTCACTATAAAATGGCCCCGTATGGATTTTGGCTGGGTGGCAAATCAGTTAAATACTGTTTTTTCACTTGCCTTCGGACAGATCACCTGGCTTTCGTACCGGGTGGTTTGGAAGTCAACTGAATGTTTGAACAGCTTTTCCAGTTGCCTCCAGGCAGGCCAACTGGCATTCATCTTTTGAACACCTGGTCTTAAGGGACTGTTCCCCAGGCTTTGCCTGTTTGAGTTGATTGCACGGCGTCAACCTTGTAAACCTATCGGCACTAATACCAGCTACAGTGCCAGTGGCCATCCCTTCAACCCAATAGTGGCGTTCGTGACCACAATTATCACTGGTAAAGCTGACCGTAAATGGTCGAAATGCAAATGTCCTTATTGACATTAGATATAATACAACACTGGTCACAAAAGACACAGTTGATACGTGAAGTCGGATCAGGACCATTAAAACAGTTGACGAGAAAGAGAGAGGTACGATGCAGCAGCACTGGTAAAATTTGATGCGAAGTGCAATTAACGACGCCGACGATTTCACACAGCCGGACTGTGGTAGGTGTTTTTTTATGGTGTGAGGAATGGATGATGTCCTTAATCGATTAGGGTGGATGTTACAGTAAATAAGAATGGGGTAGAGTTCGGAAAACCATGCGCTACAAATGTCCGTGGTAGAGTCACAAATCCTGTTATGGAAGAAAGAATAATAATTGAGGATAATGGCTTCCGTGCGAACTTTGATAACAAATCGCTAGACAGCTGAGTAACCATGAAAAGGAAAGCCACCGGTAATAAAGAGCAATATGAGTTGTTACAATCAATCATTCCAAGAGGAGGTAAAAAAAGAATTCGAAATAAACGAGGATCGCTGGATTGAGGAAATAAATCTGATGTCATGGGCAAGGAAAGGAGAAGGTGTACTGCAGTGATTCTGCCCATAAAAATTTGCTTTATAGGCGGAATCGCTGCATGTTCAGACCGTGTTCGATTATCAGGAATTAAATAAATACATTACATGCCACTTGAGAGGTGAGATAACGGGGGGGGGTGTAGATCATTTGCGAATGGAGGCAGGTGCGAAAAGCTTTAATAATTATCAACCTAAAGTCCGCCTCTATACAACTCTACATCTTCAGAAAGTTGTGGAGGTATCAACTGGTCAAGTATAAAGACCAAATATATTGCCTCATCAAATTTAGCCTGGAATTATGTCGACACTCCTCGATGACACAGAAAATCAGTTGAATCATTGATGTGTCCTTTGTAGATGAACCAACAGCAGTAATAGAAGTGATGATCCTTCTTAATAAATTTGTGCTGATGGCCAAACAGCATGAACCATTTGAAAATGAGGCAACGTTGGGCTCCTATTGACTTTAGTTGAAACTGGAACTGGAAAAGTGGTATTTCGAAGAAGGAATGCCATTGCTAATGTCAAAGATAATCTGCGAAGAAGAGAAAGGTTCTCATTATATATGGAGTTAGTCACTAACCACTTATTGGAAGGGCGCGAATTGCGTATTGCCACATCAAGACGTTGGCTGCTGGAATCAGTTGGGAAGACAGAGGCATCAATTTGGCCTTGAAATAGAGAAGAGGAGAGATTGAGGTGAAGACCAATTGAGTCATTGTGGCTTCTTGGATCAAATCTGAATTTTTCGGAGGAGTGAAGATTGCGAACGAAAAGAACTGCAGAGATGCTCATAAAGCATTGCTTTGTGGCGCTTAATCTTCAAGTGAGGATTAGTATTGTGTCATCAAAGATTAACAGGGCACACATGATGGCAAAGCGTGTGGCCAAAATTATTCAATAGGCATGAGGATCCTGTAAATACAATTACTACTGTATGTAGTCTAGAAAATCATGAGATATGCACCATTTTGGAGTGGACAGAACTCTGTTCTTGGCTATGAAAGTGGATCCCCAGATTACTAGAAATGCTGTCAAATGCGTGGTAGAGAAATATGAGAGATATCAGTCACCTGATAATATTAATGCGGAGAATACATGCCAATTCGCTAACCTATTACTGACAGAGACTGTATTTGAGTATGGCTGACTGTAAATCTGGACAAGTAGCTGTCTCGAGAAAAAATTCTTCAGAAGATGCAAATGAAATTTCAAAGGTGCTAGAGGAGGCAGTTCTGCAAAATAGCACCACATTTCATTCGGTAGCCCTAAAAAAGATGTTGGTTATGAGAGGAGTCAGACGATTTTCAGAGCAACGTATCGGCCCAGTAGAAACAGAATCGTCGAAAGATATCTTCGAAGAATAAAGACCAGGGCAAAAGGGAGGAATATTCCACCAATGGAGGTTTGGTTGGATTAGATTTTATAGCATATCAACCATTGTAGGTTATTTGATGCCAAATTCTGTTCATTTATATGTATTACATATATGATTTGTAAACATTTTGTTGATGACATTTTAAAACGAGCCTGAGCTCATTTTTTTTCGCACGGTTAAATGGCTTCAAGTATTGCTATATAACTGTCAGAATTTAATATCAATCATTTGTTGGCACATAGGTTGTTGGTAATTCTATTTTTTAATAAGTTAGAACTGATTTGTTT
The DNA here is from genome assembly GCA_963585895.1 of Sepioteuthis lessoniana. Lineage (NCBI taxonomy): Eukaryota > Metazoa > Mollusca > Cephalopoda > Myopsida > Loliginidae > Sepioteuthis > Sepioteuthis lessoniana. The sequence continues at coordinate 1,559,911 of OY757924.1, read as the reverse complement.
GCATACAAGTATTGTTGTTTTTTTTCTACGTAGTCTGATGGTTTAGTTTGGTTTTATGGCATATCAATCATTTTAGGTTATTTAATGCCAAATTCTCTTTTATACACATGTTAAATATGATTTGTAAATACATTTTGTTGTCAACATTTTTAGACAAGTCAGAGCTCTTTGTTTGCACACAGTTAAATGGTTTTAAGTATTTCTATCCAATACGAGCAATTCTATTAGCTATTAATCATTTATTTTCACACAGTTAAATGGTTTAATGCATTTCTAAATAACAGTAACAATTTAAAATAAGTCATTTATTTGAACACATTTAGATGGATATACACAAATGATTTATGATATAGTAGTTTGGAGTTCATTTAATGTTTAATGGAGTTAGAACTAATTTGTTTACATATTAGTATTGCTATTGTTTCGACACAGTTATATGGTCTTAATTATTGTTATCTAACACTAATTATTCGATTCAACACTGTTTATTCATTTGCACACAGTTAAATGCTTCCAAGTTTTGCTATGAAGCACTAACAATTCAATGAGACAGTCATTTGTTTCCACGCAGTTGAATAATCAAACAATTCTATTTCTAACAATTCAATTTAGTATAAATCATTTTGTTTGCACACACTTCAAGTGTCAAACTTTTATTTGACCCATAGAAAGGACCTTATCACGAGCTATCACTCCGGTCAGAGTGGACCTGGGAGTAGTGACCATAAAAAGGTACTTCAGATTCCCCAAATCTCCAAGACTAGAGCCTCACCATTGGATGGTTTAATGTTATATCCAGGATACTCCTTGGACCGAGGTCTTAGCCTTTTGCAGGGATGCAGTCGGTGTATTCTACAATCCCAGCCGATAAGGCTGATCAATGGAGGCTGCCTTTTAGTATTATATTTCACCAAAGACAAGACAAGAAGAATCAGTACCACAAAGTGATTGTTTAATGCATCAATCGCAACATTTACGAACTACATTTCTGATCAGTGCAAACAATGAACAATCTTCTATGCAAATAGAAGTGTGAGTCAAGCTACCTTATTCTCGACGCACCAGTTAATAGGGGAGAAGCACCTTAACTGGCGAGTTGTCTGCAAATAATATGGATGTTAATGGTGTTCCTAAAATATCTTGAATATGCGACGCGTGTTCGAGTCCACTGATGAATCAGTTGACAACTACTAAAATAATGAACACAAAACCGCGTAATACCAACTTTGCGAGACTAAGTTTATCGCTTGGCGCCTGAGGGACCAAGTATATTTTTGTAATTGTCACGCATGAGTCTTGATTCGTGCCTGGTCTACACATTAAAATGACCTTGTATCAAATCTTACCTGGTTGGAGGTATGAATAAATATCACCTCCGGGCAGTCCACCTGGTAATCGTGTCTTTTGAACACTTGGTCTCAAGGCGCAGTCATCCAAGGCTTTATCTGCTTTGCAGGGTTAAGTTGACTGCTCGACGGGGAATGCCGACGGTGCCAAGTATTTTTGCACCTGTCACTCATGTCCCGATTCATGCATTGTCCCCGCAATAAAATGGCCTTATACGGGATTCTGGCGTGGTGGGAGGTCTGATATATTCTGGATTTTCCTGATGGCTTCGGGTAGTAAAGCTGGCATTCGTGCAGGGAGGATGAAAGTCTATTGAACACTTGGTCTCAGGCTTGGCCTACTTTGCAGGGTTTCTCGGTGTCAGAAACGCCGTTTTCGGGGAATGCCGACGGGGCTAAGTATTTTCTTTTGCTAGTTACGCATGTGTCTCGATGGTTTTGTGCTACATTCTAACTTAGTGGGAAGTCAGATACATACTGTCTTTCCCTTTGACTGCGAAAACTTTGCTACTCAATTTAAGCAATATTTTTCAAAGAATTCTTGTAACCAAGGGGAATGTGTTTAAGATTAACAAAATTTTCAGATTCTTTGTATTCGTCAGTTAAGTTTGTGGGTTTGGTTTTATAGAAGATCAACTTTTATTGGTTATTTAATGCCAAGTTCTCTTTACACACACACACACACACACACACACACAGTCGACTGGGGCTGTAGTATTCACCGCCCCCACCCCCAACGAGTGTCCTGATATGACACTAAACAATCTGATGGTGAGTTTCTAGTAATGCTGGAGCTTTGGGGAATGCGGGGTACCCCTTTATTGCCATCGCTTCCAGGTCCACTCTGACCCGGAGTGGTAGCACCTGATAAGGATCCTATCTATCGGTTAAAGAGAACTAAATCGTGCTTCCTTCACTATACCGAGTTTTGCATTTAAACAGCGTATTTATGCTAAACTGAATTAAAATAGAACTGTTTTGGCATTTAAAATGCGTACTTATGCTAAAATGAATTGCTTGAATAGAAATGTTTTGACGTCTAAACTGCACTTAATCTAAATTGAATTATCTGAAATAAAACTGTTTTGACATTTACCTATGTGTATTGCCCAGTTGGCTTGGGCTGTAGAATACACGGACAGCACCTCTGCAGTGGGGATAAGACCACCCGCCATGAGTGTTCTAGATATGACACTAAACAATCTGATGGTGAGGTTCCAGTGATGCTGAAGCTTTGGGGAATGCTGAGTACCCCTTTATTGCCATTACTCCCAATTCCACTATGGCCCGGCGTGGTACCACCTGTTAGGGCCCTATCTATGGGTTAAATAGAACTAACGGCGTACTTATGCTAAACTGAATTGTTTGACTAAACTGAATAGCTTGAAATAGAAATGTTTTTGGCAATTAAACCGTACTTACATTTAAACTGCGTGCTTATGCTAAACTGAATTGTTTGAGATGGAAATGTTTTTTGACATTGAAACTGTACTTACACTAAACGGATTTGTTTAATATAGAACTGTTTTTGACATTTAACTGTGAGTAAACAAAATCTATACTTATACAAAACTGAATTAGCTGAATTAGAACTGCTTGACTAAACTGAATAGCTTGAAATAGGAATGTTTTTGACAATTAAACTGTACTTACATTTAAACTTATCTTAAACAGAATTGTTTGAAATAGTCCCATTTACATAAAAATGGATTTGGCGTTAAATAACCTACAAAGGTTGATAAGACATACATCCCAAACAAACAACCAACTAAACACACACACACACACACACACACATATATATATATATATATATATATATATATATATATATATATATATATAAAAGCTCAACGTCGGTGTGTGTGTGTCTGTATGTGTGTACATAGGACAAAAGGGTAAAGCAGAAACATAAAAATAAAGTGTTAATTATTATCTGAAATTTTACGAGAGTGACAATGAGTTGCATGAAATTTACTTTCCAGTTCGATTGGCCGCGGTGGGGGGGGATAAATTCTAATAACTCCGATTTCGATGAAAATAAAAAAAAATATAGCTATTAGGCACTAAATCGATGTCCAAAATTTCACTATCCTACTATAATATTTACCCCCCCCCGCTCCAGGAGGTTTATAACCCAGCGCAGAGCCCCTTTTTAAAGTGGAAATACATCCTGTTTTCATGGAAGATACATAAATACAACGTATGTATTCTAATCTAAAACATGAGCGTACATGTATACGGATATATATATATATATATATATATATATATATATATATATATATATATAAAATAAAGCTCCCCGTCTGTCTTTCTGTCCACCTAGAGGACGAAAGGGAATAGAAGATACATAAAAGCAAAGTGTGCATTTTTATATGAAATTTTATGTGAAAGACAATGAACGACATGAAATTTAATTTCCAGTTCGATTTGGGGGTTTAAAGGAGGCAAACACCCCCGGTGAATATTCAAATACCCCCGATCTTAATGAAATTAAAATCATATTGCTGATGTTGACTGGAGGTCAGGATCTTTATCTGCGAGTGTATACTGATTTGATTATTGGCAACTGGGGAAAATGCTGAACCACATATTTCAAGTGTTAACTGATTTGGTAAATCGTTGTTTCAAAGTTTAAATTTTCTTTCTCATTTTTCTTTTCTAATTGCTTTACTTTTTGGATTTTTAAAAACATATCTTTATGCAGCCAAAGTTTTCCAGCATCATACTTGATTTGTTAAGTATCATAAATAGTTATAATGAAATTGTTACATTACTGTGATAATATATCTTTTAATTGTTCATGTTTGTTGTGATTCTTGAATAAACATAGCAATATGTATGTCGTTATAATTTTCCCCAAGTTTTTATTTACTTGCATATTACATGCAAAAGATGCAGTCTTTGTGATGGCAGCTTTAATTTATAAACCAAAATATTGAGATAAAGAATAAGAAGTTTCTATCTTGTAAAAAGGAAACACTTCTTTTACATGAGACCTGGCATTTCTTTCTTCTGAGTAACAAGAATGGATATAGATTTAAATTCTACATTATTGTTAATAATATTTTTATTAGGATAAACGAGTCTTAAATTCAATACTATATTATACTCTATTATAAATTTTGGCCGAAGCCAGATAATAATATTTTTAAGCCAAGATTTGCTTCTAGGCATTCACATGTTTGAATTTCAACTTTACCAAATTGTTTAAGACAAATTGATTTTGGTCTAAAAATATAGTCTTCAAAATTTTACTTATACACGTTTATATATGATAAATCACAATTGAAGTTCACAATTGAAGAAGGTAGAAAAATATTAACAAAACCATTGTTTCAAAACAACTATAAAAAACATAGTTGTCTGAAGAATAACTGGTTAAAATACTTATTAAAAGTTCTTAAAATAAATCCTTTAACGCAAATAAAATCTACAGTTTGAATATCTTTCATTTCTTGAATTGATTTTTTTTCCGTCATTTCAACCGAGGATCTCGTCATTTAAAAAGAATTGTCTTTAATTTGTATATTAAACTTTATAAAAATCAAAGCACAGATATATTAAATAGAAAGAAGCCAGTCGTATAAAATTAGCAAAACAAGTTTGGTTTCTTTGTTTAATTGTATCTTAACCTTGTTGAATTGAATTATACCAAGTGCTGTTATATATATATATATATATATATATATAGAGAGAGAGAGAGAGGTGCCCGTAGTGTAATGGTTATCGTCATAGGAAATGGACACGATGACACAAGTTCAAATTTTGGACGAGATTGATTGCATTTCACATAGCACTAATACCCTTGGAAAAGGTATGAATCCAAATATTCTCCCTCCAGCTATGGGTAAATAGTAGGGCAGACTAGGTTCTTCAGCCTTGGTGAGGCAACTAGTCTAGGAGAAGGAAAACTCTGAATTTAAACCTGTTAAACCCCGCTTAAAAATTGACCTTGTGTCATATCCTGCCCGAGCGGAGGGGTTGGTAAATATCTATCTATCTATCTATCTATCTATATATATATATATATATATATATATATAATATCTTGTAAACGAATGGTTTGTAGTTTTCAATTTTTAAATGAGCCTGAGCATATTTGTTTGTACACAATTGAATGGTTTCAAGTATTCCTATTTTTGTTTGCACACAGTTAGATGGTTTCGAGTATTACTATTGTTTGCACACAGTTGAACGGTTTCAAATATTGCTATGAAATTCTAATAACTCAATTTAACATCAGTCATTTGTAAGCAAACAGATAGCTTCAAGTGAATAATTTGATATTTCAATTTGACCCATAGATGTTATGACCACTTTGGGTTATTGTGGACCTGGGAGTAATGACAATGAAGGAGTTCTTTATAATTCCCAAAATTTCTGGAGTGGAGCCTCACCATCGGATGGTTTAGTATCATATTTATTACACTCGTTGGTGAAGGTAGTCTGTACAGATGTATTCAGCGTATTCTACAGTTCCACCCGACTTTGCTGACAGTGGTTGTATTTAACCCATAGCTGGTTGAAGATCTTGGTTCATGCCTTTCCCCAACGTATCCGTTCAAAAGGGAACGTAATTGTGCAACTGGAGTTCGAACTCGCTTACAACGATGTCGCAGTCCAGCACGTTAGCCTCTACGCCACAGGGACTGTCCCTAAGCAAAAAAAAAAAAAAACAAAAAAAACCTGAATTTAAACAAGTTTTCTTACGCACGAAGTCTAATTCACTGTGCATTCGTCAGGCTCAATGAACCGAAAGAGTTAAAGAAAACAAATTCAAAAGAAAAGAATAAAGCGAAATGAATACAAAATAAAATGGTGATATATGTATATATTTACCCAACCCCTCTGGACGAGCAGGATGTGACACAAGGTCAATTTTTATGTGGAGTTTAACAGGTTTGAATTTAGAGTATTCCTTCTTTTTGACTAATTGCCATACCAAAGCAAAAGAATCCAGTCTGCCCTACTATTTTATCCATAACCAAAGGGAGAATAGTTGAATTCATACCTTCCACTTGGGTAGCAGAGCTGTGTAAAATGCAAATAGCTTCGTCCAGGATTTGAACTCAAATCGCCTTGTCCATTTCCATTATATCATCTAAAAATGGTGATATATGTATGTTGGAAAATTGTTGTGCCAGCCTTCTAGGTAGGATACCTGCATTCAAAGTGTGTATGAACTCTCACGATTCGCTGATACTGAACTCTCTCGACCACCAAGCAGGTTCTTAGAGGATGATCAAGTCTTGTGTTCATTCTACTCGAGAAATTGACTTGCACATTACCTTTCATACGAAATTACTTATTAATTATTTGAAAACATCTTATGTATTGTCTTAAAGTTATTTACTAAATTTAGTTTAGCACAAAGCCATATGTATAGAGCTCCAAGTGAGGAACAAACTCACAACTAATAATCTACCAGATTGTTAACCATTACACTACGATGATGGGTGCCAGTTCCTTAGTAGGTTTTTAGTTTGGTACAACTCCCTATGCATACGTTACCCAGTGAGGAACAAGGCCATTGTTGATGATCTGCGAGATTAGATTCTAGGTTATTTGTATTCCTGGGCTTAGTGTTCATGGTTCAGTCGGCTGAAAATTAAATCTTTCAAGTTGAAAAACTTTGGTGCCATATCGTAACGCTGTGAGAATAAATAAATACGATTCGTATGATCAGTTTTACATGACATCAACATAAAACATGATTGTGTATTAACCGAACTTTTATTGGTTATCTGCTCTAAGTAATCATAAGCTTATTTAACTTCAGTGAAAGCATAAAATTAAAATCTTTTCTTTGTATGAAACCTGAAACCTGTTTTGTCAAGCAAATGAATTTTATTCTTTGTAGAATAGGTCAATTATACAAAGCAACAAAAAGTTATCCAGAATTTTAATATTGACACTTTAAACAGAACCATTTTCATTATCTAAATGAAACTGTCACTCGATCAACTTTCAGTATATCTGTTTGAAATGCGTTTTTTTTTATAGACTGAAAACAACTTTTAACACGCCAATTAAAAAAAACGGTCTAGTACGATAGAAATAGATTTTTATATTCAAATTTTCTTAACAATGATGATAAAAATGACTTTGATAGAAATTTTGAGTCATTTTCTGACACTTAACACTATTTTGTCAAAAGTATATGGAGATACAATATTGGCTAATAGATTTGGCCATTGTTCTTACACTGTTATATCCAGTGATGACGTTACTGCAGATCCTTTGAAAGTCTTCAGAATATTCTGTATATTTAATGAAATTGAAGAAAATCTAATTATGTGTAATTTACTTCATTTCTCGGCCCACTTAAAATAATGGTTATTTAGTGTGGAACTGAAATAGGCGACTTTCAGTTCAAATCATGGACGAGGCTAGTTGCGTGGCTCTTGAGAAATTCTCTTTTTTTTCCAGCTGTGGATAAAAGAGTTTTGGCTAAATTGAGTTATTTAGCCTAAGGCAACCAATCTTGGAGAAAACTCTGAATTCAAACCAGCTTTACTCCTCTTAAAGGAAGACCTTATGTCATATCCTGCCGATTGGATTGAGTAAATACACAATTCATACCCTATCATGGTCGAATATCGAATTATTAAATTTTAACATCCTTCAGTGCTCAGAAATTGGAATTTATCCTATTTCAATGCTCCTTCGAACGAGGAAAGCTTTTTATTAGCCTTAAGCAAGACTACAAAAATTGAATTGTACCCGGAAATCCTTATTTGATCACGTTGTTTTTCTGGTGTTGTTGAATCTGCTGCCCTTTAATAAGATTTAAATGTTCTCAAGTGAAATCGATATTTAAAATTTGACAAGTAACAGACTGTATTTTAGTAGTTATTTGATATCCATAATTTATTGTAAATAGTGATACTAATTCTTAGTAAATGATTATAACTATACTAAGTAGAGTGCGAGTAACTATTCTTAAAACAAATAACTAAGTAAAGGTGGCGACCTTAGTCAAGGGTGACCCGAAGGCTTCCTTTTCAATAGCTAATACACCGAGGTGTAAGGGAGGGCGCTTCTCCATTCACTGGATTGCTCCACTTTGCCCTTGATCCTTACATTTATAGTGCTGAGAGCTAAGCAAGGCGCCATCAAGTACCATTTTTAAAATCTTTGGTATGACTCGACCAGGGATTGAACCCCGGTCTCCCAGACCATTGTCAAATATTTTATTCTTGATAGTTATCAAGCATTGAGTATTCCAAACAAATCCGGATAATTCTTTAACATATCTATTTAACTCATTGGTGGGACGCTAACAGATACTACTGCACGGAATTAGTGGACCTGGGAGTAATGACAACAAAGGAGTGCACTACACTCTTTAGCTACCTCGAATGGGACCCTCATTATCAGATAAAGTTTAGTTTCAATCTCAAGACACCCTTTACTGGGGTGGGGGGTGATACTCGGTGGCAAAGTGGCTAATGTTTTCAACTGTGACAACATAGTAAGCGAGTTCAAACTCCAATCGCGCCATTACTTACACTTTTTGGACTAATATATTTGGGAAAGGCATGAACTCCCTTATCCTCACAGTTATGAGTTAAATAATTCCCTCAACTATTCTTTGAAAAGAATAGATTTGACTTTAGATAAATCACAAAGATTGATATACCATTTAAAACAAAGACACCGAAACCGAACAGCTATTTCTGCGGGGAGTGGGGAGATCGTACCCCTTTGCAGGGGATAAAGTGAACTCGTCAATCCCGCCAGCAAAACGGGAAAGATGAATATGTAACGTTGCAAAAATAATCACCTCTCTTATATCCATGCAATTTTATCTTTGTTTTCTAAGTTTCTACAATTCTAGTTTTGGTGATCACCCTTAAATGCAGTCGATTGATTTGGTTTCTTTGTGTAATGCCATATCAACCTTCGTGGGTTATTTAATGCCAAAGCTATCCTTGTGGAAGACTAGTAGTCATACTACTTTTTCCAACGGTATTTGTCCGAAAGTGCGCATAATAGCGCCATTGGATTTCGAACTTGATTCCTAGAATGTCACAGTTTTGCAAGTTAGCCACTACACCACCACCTTGACTCCCCACCCCAAATCATTCTGTAATCTTTTAACAATAAAAAACCATTAGAACCAAAAATATAAATTAAAAACATTCTTCAAGTTATTCATAAGTATCAAACACACTTGTGAAACATTTTCAAATAATATTGAGTCAGTAAAGTAACGTTGGCGACCTTAGTCTAGGGCGACCCAAGCTATAGGGAAGGGCGCTACTCCTTTCCCTGGATTGCTCCACTTTACACTTGATCCTTACTTTATAATGCTGAGTGTTAAGCAAGGTAGCATCAAGTACCATTTTTGGAGTCTTTGGTATGACTCGACCTGGGATTGAACCCAGGTCTCTCGGGCCATTGGCGAACATCTGGGATTATTTTGAGCCTAGAGATGAGAAAATTGTGCACATTTATATCTACATTTTTCATGTTCGCCAATGGCCCGGGAGACCTGGGTTCAATCCCAGGTCGAGTCATACCAAAGACTCAAAAAATGGTACTTGATGCCTCCTTGCTTAACACTCAGCATTATAAGGTACGGATCAAGGGTAAAGTAGAGCAATCCAGGGAAAGGAGTAGCGCCCTCCCATACACCTTGGTGTAGTAGCTATCGAAAAGGGAGCCTTCGGGTTACCCTCGACTATGGTCGCCAACTACTATATCTACATTTTTCATGTAGTTGTTTCTTAAGTGTTTTTCGCCCATGGTTAAATGATATCCAGTATTTCCATCAAATGCAAATAATTTGCGAACAGATCTCTCTGCTTCACTGTTGACACTGTGACATTGGTTTACACAGTCGACACGCATGTAAATTTATATCATCTTGTCAACATAAAACAGAACGTGATTGGTCAATATCACTCTGTCCAGTCACTACCTCTCCTACGGGCTTTTTCCAAAATTCTTTGCAGCATCATTTTAAAAAAAATTACGACCATGGGTAGCATATAAACTGGTATCTTCCGAGATTTAAAATAAAAGTGTGTGGGGGTGGCTATTTTCTTTAAAAGGCTACAAAGTTCATGTTAAATTTAATGTGCGGATATTCTGGCCTAGTAAGTAAAAGAGATGGCGACCGTAGTCGAGGGTGACCCAAAGGCTCCCTTTTCAATAGCTACTACACCGAGGTGTAAGGGAGGGCGTTACTCCTTTCCCTGGATTGCTCCACTTGATACATACATTATAATGCTGAGTGTTAAGCAAAGAGGTATCAAGTACCATTTTTAAAGTCTTTGGTATGACCCAACCTGGGATTGAACTCAAGTCTCCCAGATCATTGGCGAACACTCTACTCACTGGGCCAATGGGCTTTGATGTATCTATAGCAGGATGTGGGGTGATGCAATATGGCATCGGTTCCGCAAACGTTCCTAAAAATATATATAAATAAAAAGGACGATTGACATAAACTAGATAGATGATACGGATGAGGAGGATAAGATTAAAAATAACAAGCCTTTATTAAGCGAATCATACGCGAAAGATGAATTCAGTGTAAAATCGCGGATGCTGCACCACTGCGGTGTTGAGGGTCGGAATGGATTTGAAAAAAACCGAAGGTGTAGCTGGAGTCTGTGTGGCAGGGGTCGCCAGGTAGACCGTCGGAGATGGAGTCGAAGTAGCTGGTTGGTGTGGTTGGTCGTAGCTGGAGATGATAGCGAAGGCAGGAACGTGGTCGAAGGAAACTGGGTTCAGATGCGGGCTGGTGCATCGACAGCGCAAGCAAGAACGAAGTCGGTAAAAAAAAAACGGGTCCAACTGCGGGCTGGAAAGTCGTGTCAGCGAAGGCAGGAACGTGGTTGAAGGTAACCAGGCTCAGTTGCGAGCTGGAAGGATCGTCAGTGAAAGCAGGAACAGTGGTAGCGAAGAAACCGGGTTCGACTGTGAGCTGGAAGGTCAGGGGCTGCTGCGGGCTTGAGTCGCTATCAGCGTCTGCAGAACGGAGTCTGCTGAGGACAGGTTCGGCAGCGAGCCTAACACGTGTTTACTTCAGGCAGGATCAAAACCGTGAATGAACGGGATCGCTGCGAGCTAGACGTGTGTGCACCGGGCCGTGAGCTGGTACTTGGTTGTTTCACATGTCGGATCACCGCGAAGGGATCGCTACAAGCCAACGCAAGCAGGCTTTGGTAGAGGATTTTGAACATTTTTGGCCATCGAGCTGGATCAACCGAAGGATGGGATCACGAGCGGGCTTCAAACGCTCGGCTTAAGCTAGAACTTTGTAGCTAGGATCGACCGAATGAACGGGATCACAAGCGACATGAAGTTCAGCCGAAAAGGCCGGCGCGGGAGGAGTCAAAGTGAGTAGACCAGGTGTGTAAGGGTCACACTACAGTTTGATCCTATGGCCCCGCGGCCACAAAAAGGCGAAATGGTCTGAGCGGGAAATGTTCAAAGTTGTCAAAAGTCCTCTTTTAAAGGGAGCTACAATAAAATAATTCATTGTAACTCGAAGAGGAGGTTTTAAGTAAGATTATAAGAACTAATTTCGAAATGACAGAGGGATTTTAATCAATTTAAAAAAAATCTGTATGTTAACAACATTAGGGGTTTACGTTAAGTAACCGACATCACAGCTGACTCAGCGTTCCTCTGACCAAGGATGTTCCTGCTTTTGAGTTGCCGGAGACGATTACAATATACCTACTTTCAACAGATCTATTCCAAAAAGGCCACGAGACTTTTAACAATCCACTACAACTATTGAAACTATCTCAAACTTCTCTGTTGTTTCAAAAGAAGTCTCGAATGTTCCAAGATTTTTTTATGTGCGTCCAATCAAAATATCTGATTTTAAAATGCTTTTTTTTTTTTTAAATCTGGGTTGACCCAATTGTTCCTGGAAATTTTGGGGCGCCAGGGAAAGGTCACTTCTCGTATCAACTTGCATCTCAAATACAATGCCATTTGTTTAAATTTTCTCGCTGGTATTTTTTTTTTCGTGATTTAAAGGCCTCCTTTGGTACCTGTTCCACTAAGATTTATTTTTGAACCTGCAGACACTTGAAAAATGGTTCAACTTTTTGTATCTTCTGCAAACTTGTCCAAAGGCAGAACATTTGTTTCTGTTCCTTTCATGCCTCATGTTAAAATATTTGCAGATGTCAAGTTCTTCCTTTTTTTTAGACTTATTAACTTAAAACACACAAGTCTTTTTTTGAGTTTTATTAAACTAGGCTATAAGCTCCATTGGCAGAAAATAAATCTACTCAGGCGTCTAACGACATGTCTTGTATTTGAAATTGTTCCAGCATTTTATTTTATTCTATTAGTTTCTTCACACAGTCCCTCGACCAACCATTAACTGTAGCAGTTCTTCGATGGTCATTTTTTTGTTCCAAACTTTTTGAACTCACAAAATCTTGACGCCTGCTTCAACCTGTGGATATACAGTATGACAGTTTTATTCAGTTGTATTTTTTACAGGAATTTCGTCTTCTTTGCAATGACCATTTTCTTTGGTTTCAAATTCTTTTTTTTTTTTTTTTTTTTTCGTTTCTTGAATGTCATAACCTCCTTCGGTAGACCATGACGGTTATTTTCATTATAGCTTCGCATCCAGCGTAGGCCAAGAATGAATCCTTATTTGGTTTTCCCCTGTGTTTTATCTTTTAGACCTGGCATGAGTTCAGCAAGAGATTCTGTGTTCTAAACCCCACCAATATGGCACTGTTGTGATATTACGTGGTGAATTCAATAAGTTTTCAGACTTTTTTGTACCGGCATTTAAAATTGGCGTAGACTCTTGAAAATTCACTTTATTATTCCTATACATCTTATGAGATGGCTGACCAATTTTTATGATTTCAGGTTCAAATGAACTGCTACAGCAGGAATTGGAATAGACCCTACTAAAGCCCGATTGTCACAGATGGTGAATTTCAAAAATGCAATCTGGACGTGAGGACACTTTAGAAGAACGATATGCAATAAAATTCTGTTTTAAACTTGGAAAAAATGCCACTAAAACAACGTGTGGAATGCTTCAGACTGCTTTTGGAGCATCTTGCAAGAATCGAGCATCAGTTTTTGAGTGGCATAAGAGATTCAAGGAAGGCAGGGAGTCTTTGAGGGATGATAAAAGGCGTGGGAGGAGTAAGGAAGTCTATACACCAGGGTTGATTGACCAAAGGGTTAAGGTTAGGGTTACTTAGTTGATGTTTTAAGGGAGTTCAGCAAGAGATTCCGTCGGAAGAGGCAAGCACTCTTCAAATCGTGTCAGTGGTATTTCCACGAAGACAATGCACCAGTCCACAACTCCATCCTTGTCACAGACTATTTGAGCAAGATGGGCCTCAAAACAGTTCCTCAGCCTCCTAATAGTCCAGACCTTGCTCCCTGTGACTTTTGCTTATTCTCTAAGCTCAGAGACTGTCGTTATGAGACAATTGAGCAGATGAAAGAGGCTGTGACGAAGGTCATTGACACACTAACACAAGAGGATTTCCATGGGGCCTTGCAGACGTTTTTGGAACGGTACAACAAGTGCATTGCAACCCAAGGAGATTACTTGGAAGGGGACTAGAGTTTCATGTGTGTACTATCAATAAAAGTGCCCATTCGAAAAAAGTCTGGAAACTTATTTAATGATCCTCGTAAGTGTGTGAAAATGATTAATATTATATAGGAATACCTGATAGCATATAAATGGGCACGACTTATTTATATTATATCGGAATACTTGGTTTAATTTCTTTGTTTAATTGCATATCAACCTTCGTAGCAATCCTTGTGGAAAAGTAATTGAAGTACGACCTTTCCCAAAGGTATTAGACTAAAAGTAAATACAATAGCCAGACTGATCGAAATACTTCCGACTATAACTGTGTGAAAATTATTTGCATTTGATAGGAATACTTACAATTACATAACTGCACAAAAATCATCAGCATTAGATCGGAATAATTGAAACTATATAACTGTGCAAATCAATCATGATCATCAAATGATTTGTTACTTGAAACAATATAATCGCTTGCAACATTTGGAACCATGTAACGATAAATCATAAGAATTAAGTATTGTTACCAGTAGCTAAAAGTCTTTATAAATGATTTGTTGCTTGAAACCATATAATTGGGAAAAAATAGACTTATTTTGGCATTGAACAACTTAAGACGAGTTGATATGTCGTAAAATTAACAAACCAGATACAGAGATTATTATTATCTCACCACGATGCCCAGTCGGCTGGAGCTGTAGAATACACAGATTGCATCTCTGCATATCAGGTAAGACCCCCACCTGACGGGTGTCCTGGATATATGAAACTAAACAATCTGATGGTGAAGTTTCAGTAATGCTGGAGCTTTGGGGAATGCGGAGTACTCCTTCATTGCCATAGCTCCCAGGTTAACACTGGCCCAGAGTGGTAGCACCTGATAGGGTCCTACCTGAGTGTCAAACTGTGTACTTATGCTAAACTGAATTGTTTGAAATAGGACTGTTTTTGACATTGAAACTGTACTTACTCTAAACTGGATTGTTTGAAATAGAACTGTTTATTTGTATTAAAATGGATTTGGCATTAAATAACCTACAAAGGTTGATTATGCCATAAAACCAAACCAGACAAACAAACTCTTATCAGTCTTCTCACATAGTTCGCCAGACTTAATACTACGATGGGGGCTAAAAAAATAAATAAATGAAAATAGAGGCGGGGAGACTGTTGTGCTTGACGTTTTCATGAAAATCTTTTATGACCTCCTTTTTGTCTGATGCATTGAAGAAAAAAGTAATGTTACAAGATAGAATAAAGCATGATACTTTTTTTTTTTTATTGACATAAGCCACCACAGATTTCTTTTTTCTTTTTGGGAGCCCAACTACTTTAATAGAAAAAGGTCATTTTATCAAATAAACAAATCTAATACCAATTTGATGGTGTTCCCTGAACAAAAGAATGATTTTAAGAATCTAGCCCAGTATTTCGGGTTTATCATGAATACAAATATTAAAACCCATACCACATTGTATTAGTAAATATGAACGGATATTTAAGAATCAGGACATGAAATACTTTTTCACAAAAACATTCTTTCGCACCTTCAAACCTGTATTTACCTTTTTCTGCGTGGATAGGAATTGAATTCTCTTTATCCTGGGGATTTAGCTGTCATTTAGCGTTAAACACTTATTACTTAGTGTTGGATGTAGTACATTTGAAATCTGCTCGCCAAGACAGTACATAGAGGAGGAGTACCTACCTCTTTTGAAACTGTGATTAATTACTTTATTTATCCCATTTCATTGCTGCAATCATGACAGCAATATAATGGCACTTGAAGCGTGATTTTATTTTTGTCCAAATCTAGGTCTCTGTGAAATAGAAAATAGAAAATAAAATCTTTAAAAGTCTGTCGTATTTGTTAAAATTCATTGTTATTGTTTTATTCTTTGCAGGTTTTTACATTCGATTTTAGAGGTCGTTTGTTTTCATACACGTTTTAACAGGTTTTTTTTTTTCCGCTGAAGTCTGTGTGATAGCTTGTCTCTTCATGTCTCCAGGACGCTTTTAAGTATTCTAGCTGGTCTGGTTTATTCCTTTGATCACCAACTTCCTCTTCTTTAAAAGAACCGTTTCCAGGGCTCACACTATAATTGACGTCACCGTCACTTCCATCTTCCTCCAGTTTTTTTCAACTCTCTAGCAAGATCCAAGTCTTGTCTACACGAGTGGTTTTATTATTGTTGTAGTCATTATATTCTCGCTTTGAGTTTTTCATACCACCACAAGTTGGTCGCTTCGCAATGGATTTTGAGACACCAATTCTCCAGAACTCTTCTCGGCATTCTGGCCGTTCTCAACAATGCTGTCGTTTGGATTGTCTCCACTCGTACTCTTGATTCCAACTCTTCGAGTCCCTGTACCAATCCTTTGGTGACTGCACCGAGCGCATCAATCACAATTGGTATCACCGTCACACTCATGGTCCACAGTTTTTTTCAGTTCTCTTACAAGGTCCTGGTACTTATCTCTCTTTTCACTTTCCTTCAGTTTTACCTTGTGGTCAGCCGGAATAACAAAGTCTACTATTTGGCAGGTTCTCTTTTTTTGTTGACTATCTCTAGGTCTGTTCATCTGTCCGAGATTGTGATTTGCAACCTCTCAAAATCCCAGAGCAGTTTTTGTGTCTCATTTTGCAAGACAGATTCTGGGTTGCGCACATAACATTTGTTTGTATAGTCAAATATAAACTTCTTATCCAATTCCCAGTGGACTATTCTCATTATTATTCATTTCAGAGGTTTTCCCACCAGCGTTTAGCTGATGGTTTTTCACAGAAGTTTGAGTGACAGCAAGTTTCCTTAAGTCTCCCCGACTCTTCTCTATATTCTGGCTGATCGCAAACAATGCTGTGTTGTTTGGATGATCTCCACACGTCCTCTTATTTTTCAACTCCTCTTGTCCCTTTACCACTCCTTTAGGGATTGTTCCGAGTGCACCAATTACAGTTGGTATTACCGTCACCTTCATGTTCCATAGTGTTTTTAGTTCTCTAGCAAGGTCTTCGTACTTATCTCTCTTTTCGCTTTCTTTTAATTTTACTCGGCAGATTCTCTCGTTCTCATTTTTTTCTTGTTGACTATCACTAGGTCTGGTCGTTTGGCCGAACATAGGTAATTTATTTGTATCTCAAAATCCCAGAGAAGTTTGTACATCTCATTGTCCAGGGTGGATTCTTGGCCGTACGTCTCATTGTCGAGGGTAGATTCTGGGTCGTGCGTCTCATTGTCGAGGGTAGATTCTGGGTTGTGCGTCTCATTGTCCAGGATGGATTCTTGGCCGTACGTCTCATTGTCCAGGGTGGATTCTGGGTCGTGCATCTCATTCCCCGGGGCGGATTCTAGGTTGTGCATATATCATTTGTTCGTTACTATTATTATTTTACTCCTTGCAAGTTTTTCCCGCCAATTTTAACTGATTTTTTCCGTAAAGTCTGAGTGACAGCAAGTCTCTTCGAGTCTCCTGGAGCTAACCCGTGGCTTATACAGTTTTGATTAAAATCTGTAGCCGACGATTCTTTTCTTAACAGGAAGCGCAACGTAGGATGGATGTCAAGTTGCAAAACTTGGCGAGCTGTGGACGATACTGCTACAGCTTATCAGATGATATTAATTCTTCCGCTTAAGTAGCGGAACGGATAAAATGATTTTGAATGTCATAATTATCTCCGTTATATCTAGAATCTTGATGATTAAAATAAAATGACATACAGAGCAAATGCAGATCTCACAAAATTATCATCCATTTGCAGATTGGACAGAAAATTGCTTTATTCTATAAGTTGAAGCATTTTAAGTACATTGTTATGATATGCCATTTTTGCTCGATTGCTCTTATTTAAGAGGGAATTTTAGTAATTTATAAATTTATTAACCTTTATATTAAAACATTATCAAATTTTGTGTTCTGAATTTCTATTAAACTTTTCTTGTTATTCTTTTATTTATTTATTTCTATTATTTTGGTTACTCTTCTCTTTCGCTTAAAGTGAACGTTATATTCAGTGATATTTTGAAGTCGCTTATATTTGTGTGTGTGTGTGTGTGTGTGTGTGTGTGTGTGTGTGTGTGTGTGTGTGTGTGTTAACTTTTGCAACTAGTGCACTTGTCTAACCGGAAAAAAAATTTAAAAAAAAAGTACCAAGTAATATTTGGATAATCTCGGGAAGAGATTAACTGAAATCAAAACAAAGATGACGATAACTAATTTGAATTCCATCATGAGGCAATAAATAATCTAAAGTTCTTCGATAGGTTTATTTTTTCTGCAAGCCGCTTCAACAGGGACTGAACCGACGACCTTTGTCTACTAGCTCTTTAACCAGACATTGGACTAGAAAGTCATTCATTACCTGTGCACCCAAACATGACTTCTGGACGAAACTTTTCGTTCACAGTTACCTGAAAAATATCGGATGTGACATTCACTTGAGAATGATGAAGACATGAGACGAAAAAAATCCAAGAACAAAAACAACGTTGCTTTCTGGTCGCTGGTCTCGTAACCTGGTTGGGTCAGGCGGGGGCGCTACTCAAATAGCATGTCCTGGGCAGAAATAACCCGACACATCCTAGACTGGTTGACATACCAAGGTTGAAGAGCCAAGTCTGCCCTACAATTTACCCATAACTGGACGGAGAATAGTTAGATTCTTCCATTACTCTCGGGTATAAATATGATGTGAAATACAAACAGCCTCGTTCTGAATGGGAACTTGGGTATTCAAGTTCACTTCTTTCTGCGATAACCGCTACGCTACGAGATGCTTTTCTTAAAAGTCCCCACATAAAAAATCCATGTTTTTCCACTTTGAATGATTGATTTCAAATGTTGCCTCCTACGATTGTGAATAGTCCCAGTAGCAAATCACTAACCGCGCAATATTTGGCAAATTTACTTTTCTCATTGGAAACATAAAAGAAATTATTTCGCATATATCATACATCTATTTTGAAAGGTAAATATTCATTCGCTTTGTCTTGCGAGAATGAAACTCATATTTCTTTGCGTCTGATCTAACGGTCGACAACACAAAAGAAAGAAAGAAAGAAAGAAAGAGCAATTGTTTAATCAAAATCAATATTTATCAAACAGACTTTTCTTCTCTATGACGACTTCAATGCTCTGACCCTGCATGTGTGAATCTGATTTACGTTGCCAATCATATTTACTAAGATAAAAGCCATTCAGCTTAGAAAGCAGGAAACAATTCTGTCAAAATTAAGTAGACACCTCAATAGTGAATTAAAAAAAAATTATTCGTAACAAAAATGGCAATGACCACGTGACTTCACACTCACCACTCGATGCAACTTAGTGTCATAGATGGGACACCTCTTTTTTAGTTTTAGCTGGGGGTCTTATTCCTCTGCAGGGGATGCAGTCAGAATATTGTAGGTATTACTAACAGGGTGGAACAGGTAGGAGTATTGAGATTCTGGCAATGTTTGGGCATTATTAACAAGACCTAAAATTGTAACAGGGTGGGATAGTTAAGTTTTTTGTAAACGGTCTTATCGAATAATTTAAAATGATATAATATATTTGACTCATAATCGGACCCCAACAGGTACAATCACTCCAAATCAAAGTGGAAGTGCGAGTAATGCCGCAAATGGGTACTCTACACTCTCCTTGATCTCCATAACGTGAGCCTCACCGCCAGATGAAGTTTAATGTCATATATCAGGACACCCCCTTTTAGGGTGGTCTTACTACGCCCCCGCAAAGGGTATAGTCAGTATATTTTAAGCCCCCATCGACATGGTCTTATCATTGAGAGACGCCAGCGACTGTATATTGGGCTTTTGAAGTCGACCTACAAAAAGATGGTTCAAATAGGTATTCCGGTGCAAAAAATATATTGCTGATTTGAGTTGCAATAAAGAAAAGAAAAGGATAAGGAAAAAAAGGCCGGCCATTGATGTGCCCGGCAAGTGCCAATTGGAAGCTGTTCAATGGAAGAGTGAACTGGTGAGAAATGTCAGTGAGACTTGACGCATGCGCGTCCAGTATTATCGCTCTTGGCAAAGACTTTATTATCTCTTAGCTTCTCGTCTGGTCCAGGATTTGTTCTTTAGAAGTTATCGACTTTTTTTAATTACCTTCTTATTATTCACTTTTATCGGACACTCGTATACATTTCTAACAAAGTATTATACGTATATCTGACAAACTTACGATTTTTTTTGATTACCGCTTCACTCGAGACAGACAGACAAATTGCCGTGATCGTTAAATATTTGTCCCATTTTCAAAAAATTGTGTTTTCTGTTGATTTGTAGCTGGTAATATTGTTGGAGGAATGAGAAACAGAGGTTCTTTCAAAAATGAAAAAAAAAAAACAATTCGTACAACTCAACAAGTTTTATTGCCAGAACATAAAACATGAAGAAATGAGATAATAAAAAAGATGACCCAAAATGTGTATGTAGGTTCTTTATGGCATGTGTGTGGGAAGTTAATATTTTGAAAGTTTTTCAGAGACTTACATATTTGAGAAGTATTCCTTTTACATTTTACACCTGGATAAGGGAGTGAAAATATACACTGCTGACAAATGACTCTAGTGTAACATTGCCTAATCAATTGTATACTCGTCAAAAATTAAATGTACATCAACGCATATGAATGTGACCAAAGAACACTAAAGAAGCCTTGTGCCAGACAAAGTCATGTTTATTATCTATAAGGACAAACTTGTAGGAGGTTGCTCGGAATATGGTATGAAAATCAAAAATAAACTATACACCAATTGTTGATTTTCACGTTCAAATTTATTCCCTTAAACAAAATGGGAAGCCTCAAGAAATCAGTGGCTGAAACAACAAAGATGAAGATATTCGTATAATGGCTTATCAATTTCTTATTGGTTATTTAATGCCGAGGTTTGATTCACTTCAAATGTTTGGTTGTAATAGAGAGAGAGAGAGAGAGAGAGAGGGGGGGGATATAAACTCAATATATCAACTACTTATTGATTATTTAGTGAAAAAATTTGATTCATCTCAAAATAATTCTTAATCGATAGGACCGTGGGCAAAAACAACTAAACAAGCAAATAAACCTTAAGAAACAATGAACGCAATTTCTTCACTTGTCATAAAATAACCCTAGATAAATTAAAATGGCATTAAAATCACTCGCTGTTAAGAACGGGGAACGAAGCCGTAGATATCGAAACGTTTTATTAACACTTAAAACCGGCTAACTTACCTACACCTGTGTAATTTATAATCAATTTAAATATCATCAAAGACACCAAAGCTTGTGACTTTGTGTAATACTAAGATAAACTTAGTAGATATCTAGGACAGTTGTTATAGCACCAGTCAACAAACACGTCTAGTAAACCGTTACAAATCTGAGGAGTGTCCTTGAAAATATTCAGTCAATTTTTATAGCAAAGTAAGGCTGGTTTGAATTGAATGTTATATCATGCCCGTAAAGGAGGTGTTAGAAAAATAGATACTTTTTTAAACTTTCACCCTCTCTCCCTCTACTTCTTCCATCTCTCTTCTGTGTTTTCTTTCTTCTCTCTCTCTCTTTCTCTCTCTTACTAGGCCCAATCGGCTAGGGGGCAGCAGAATACACCGACTGCATCTCTGCAGAGGGGTAACCCCCCCCCATAACGAGTATCCTGATTATGACACTAAATAATTTGATGGTGAGGTTTCAATAATGCTAAAGTTTTGGGGAATGCAGAGTACCCCTTTATTGCCATCGCTCCCAGTTTAACTCTGGCCCAGAGTGGTAGCACCTGATAGGGTCCTATCTATGAATCAAATAGAACTTAACAGTGTATTTATGCTAAACTAAATTGTTAGAAATAGAACTGTCTCTTACATTTAAGTGTGTGTAAATAAAAAACTGTACTTATGCTAAACTGAGTTATTGGAAATAGAACTTTATACGAATAAACATGGATTTGGTATTAAATAAACTACAACGGTTCATACGCCATAAAATCAAACCAAACCCTCTCTTACTTCTCCTCCTCCTCCTCTTCCTCTCCTCCTTATTCATTAAAATCTCTTCTCGTCCAAAATAGAATCAACTTTGTCATATTGTGAGATACGTACATTTTGTCTGGTATAATAGAAGTATGAAAGGGTACTGAAAAGCTCTCCGTCCGACCAAGAGAGGTATAACTACGTGGGGTGAAACGTACTGTTGATTCCATATATTCTTTCCGTAGTTCAAGACAATTGGCACATAATTTTGGCTGCAGTTTTTTGGACTGTTGTCCTCATCTTTATCGTTGTAAGGTGTGACATAACGTTTCGGCCGCTGTATCCGCCGGCCTTCCTCAGGTGCCTCTTATTTATCTGGGCATAGAAATGATTCAACCTGGGAAGTCATTTTTAAAGTTTGACTGTTGATCAAACAAGGCTTTATTTCCAAACAATTATACATATATAACGTACTATTTAGGGGGGAGCAGGAAGTCCTAATTGTTTTTGTGGAGGAGGGGAAGGGGGATGGCCCTTCTTGAACTTATAGTTCCTAAGAAACCCTAGCTAGCCACATTCGTCGATCCATACACACGATACAATACTGGCACCCATTCGTCGACCCAAGCACACAACATTCACCAAAATGCCACATTCGTTCTATGAAAACTTAAAATCCGAATGAATAGAATGGTCGATTTACAATGAAAATGTCAACAAAGGAGAAAAAAAAAAGAAAATTAATTGAAAAAAAAAAAGAAGGAAAAACACTCCATGCTGTAAGCGAGCTGCCTGGTGAGCAAGAACTCAGAGGTACAAGAAGCCCGACCTGGCACCCATTTCTTTTGGGAACGAATCTCCACGAGCATCTAACCGAGTCACTCCTCGGGGGAATCCGATATGGAGCCCGCCACTAGTTCCCTTCACTGGACCAAGGAAGGTTGTGAAAGGCTTTATGACACTCGCCGACAAACGATGCTTCACCCCTAAGCCTACAGCAGACTATGGTTTTGGGGTTAGACTTCTGGCGAGGAAAGACCTCCCCCACCTTCCGTCCCTACACCGTGTCCCTCGTCAAGGATTGGCCTAAGAAAGCCAGTCTTTCAGCGAGCCAATAGCTCCCAACACCTTTAGATAAAACCCAAGAAACAGACACAACAAAAACCACCATCTCTAGCCACTCTCCTGAAAACCCTGCACAATCCCCCTGTTTAAACCCTGTCCCCTTTTCTCGCTTTAGAGCCCTGCTCTGTAGACTTAGAGATTAGGGGCAAATCCAAAGCTGCTCGGAGTCCACTTTGCCGGTCGTTTTGGGGCAAGGGTCTATACGTTCGCTGATATCACAGTTTTCATGTCACACCGTTTGCACATAGAGTCTGTGAAGAAGGCAGTAGCTAGGTACGAAGAGATGACAGGAGTCAAGATCAATTTTGACAAGAGGGAAGGTCTGCGGTTGAGTACCTCGTGGGGTGGCGTACTCCTGCCTGGACCATTCTGCTGAAGTGACACACCTGTCTGCATCCTTGGGGTGTTGTTCGGGTTAGACCTCCAACTGAAGCAAAACTGGTCGGAAGTCAAAGGTAGAGGCACTAGGTGGGTACCTGGCTTCGAAGGCTTTGTCCTAAAAGGACAGAACTGAGACGTGCTCTACGCACATCTTCCCCTCCCCCCGATCCTTTACCGGCTGGCTGTACTTCCTCTGCTGAGGAGCCCACTGGGTGATGCTACAACTATCCCTCTCTAAATTGCTGTGGAGAGACAGAAGTTCGATGGTCCGTACACAGGTCTGTCAAAAACGTCCTCGCAATGAGGGCCTGGGAATGTCCGATCTGAAAAGCCATTTTCTCGCTGAAAGATTGGCTTTCCTAAGTCGATCCTTGTCGAGAGATACAGTGTGGGGCCAGAAACAGAGAAGAGCATTTCCTCGCCTGATGGCCGACCCCAAAACCGAGAGCCGTCGTGAGCCAAGGGGTGAAGCACCGTTCTTTGCCTTCCTGGGTTCCGTGACCTTTCTCGGTCTTGGAAGGAACTATATCGGGATTTAGTGGTGGGTTCCGCCTCAGCTGGTCGTTAGATGAGATTCACTCCCAATGGAATTGGGCGCCAGGTCGGGCTTCTTGAACAAATGAGTTCTCGCTCACCGGGCGACTCGCTCGGAACGCGTTGCCTCTCATCGGCTGGGCTTTCAAGGTGGGCTTGGCAGTCATGCCTGATTGCTTCCGCTGCGACAGTGCTTTAGAAAAAACGACTTAGCACGCTTTCTACTCCAGCGAGCGGGTCTATCCGTTTTGGAGTCACGTCAGGGAGTGAACGGCCCACATCGAACCCAAACAGTACCGTTCGACGTTGGCTACGTCATGGACAATGTTGACCCCCACCCCCCACCCCCGTGGAAAGGTGAAAAACGTGTGGAGTTCCTCGCAATCCTAGCTCTGGCCCGATTTGTGACTTGGCTGACGCAAAAAAAAGGAATTGTATGAAGGTGCAAACTTTTCTCTTCGTGATCTGATTATTTTCTTTCGGCATCAGCGTGGGGTCAAAATCAGATGCGACAGAAAACACTTGGACGGCATAACATTCGACAAAAGGTGAGTGCATTCAGTGAGCTTGGTCGTAAGAAAGGTGGTAACTTTGGAGTCATCCTTTCCCCCTTTTTTATGCTTATGGCAACGACGAACCGGGTTCCCTCGGGACCCCACCCTGGGTATATTAAGTTTTAATTGTTTCCTTCCTTTTCTCTAGTTAGCTGTATGATGTGTGTCATAGGCCTCGTCATTTAGTTCTTAGTTTCCAAGATCTCCCCGTCCCCTATTTTTCTTTTATTGCCACCTTATACAATCCCAGCTCAACTTTTGTGAAAGATCTTGGACTTTTTATTTTTTCCTGATTCTTCCTTCATGTCTCCATTCCTTTCCGTACCATCCCCTCCTTTGTTTTCTCTCTGTTATGTAGCTCCTCTCCGACGTACGGATCGTCCGGCTTGTTTCCGAATCCCGGAAAACAGTTGGCTTTCCAGCCTTAAAAGGGGGTTGGGTCGGCAACTAAAAGGGTGATTTTTTTTTCCTTGGTTACGTTATATTTTTTCTTTTTCTTTTTGGGTTTTTACCCTCTTCCCATGCATTTTATCACGTGTTTTCATGTTTTATACTTGCATTGTATATATCATTGTAAATCATTGTAAAACTTTATCAATTGTCACTTTGGGTTTTTTAAATAGACTTTCATAGAGGAAATGGTGTATTTTGGTGATTTCGGTGCGCCTGATGAGTATGGACGAGTTCATTATTGTATTGTATAGATAGGTTGTGGCTAGCTAGGGCTCTTTAGACCTGCATGATCACTATCTCTTCCCCTCCCCCAAACTTTTATTGTGGCTTCATGCTTCGAATCACCAATTGTACAGCAGTTTTAAATAAAAGTTGTTGAACGGCTGATTTGATCAACAGTCAAACTTTAAAAATAGTTTCCCAGGTTGAATCCTTTCCTTACTTATACACAAGTGACACCTGATGAAACCCAGAGGATACAACGGCCGAAACGTTGTGTTTCAACTTGCCACAACTGTCCGAAAAATTACAACCAAAATTATAGCCATCAAGCCTCATCTGATAATTACCACATTCTCAAGTTTTTTGGCAAACAAAATTTAAAAAAATTTATTCTCCTTTATAGAAGTCTCCGTAGTGCAGTAGCTAATGTACTTGACTGCGATATCAGAGTGAGCGAGTTCGAATTCCAATCGCGCGTTTACATTCACTTTCGGACTAATACCGTTTGGAAAGGTATGAACTCTTTTATCCACCCCCAACTATGAGATGAATTGTACCGTTATTATCCTTCTCCAAGAAAGGATAGTAGCAGTACTATTTGAAGGATAATATTAATAATAGTAATAAATAATATCAAAATTCGTGGCTTATTTGATAGTAATAAATAAACCCACGAAGGTTAATATGCTATAAGATAAAGAAACCGAAACAGATCTCTACCTGCTTCTCTCTTCTCTTCTCCTTTTTTTTTCTCCACCTCCCTCTTCTCTTCCTTCTCGGTCTCCTCTCCTCCTGCCTCTTCATTAAAAGGATGGATAGCATTTTGTTGTGGTTAACGAAAAACCTTGAACATATAAATGAACTATATCCAACACGTACAAACCCTACCAAGCGAATTACACATGTTCCATTACAACAGGAATCCAGTCGACCATTTTCTTTTGTAACATAAAGACATGGCACCCGTCTGTCAGTTGATTCTCAGTAGATGATTCCACCAGGTGCGTGTAGGCTCACATGACATCTTCAGATATGCAGAGCATCATTTTGCTTCTCAAACCCATACATCACATCTGCAGCAAAGAGGCACATAGAAATACAGTCATCCAATAATCTAGATATTCCCCACCCCGCTTTGTTGTCTGACACAAGATCACAAGTGCGGAACTCCCATTTAGCAGTGGAATCATTGGAAACCATATAAGTGGACAATAAAGATATTTATTTAGATTAACAAAGTCTGGCACAAGGCTTTATAAAATTGATTTTAACGGCACGTCAATCCATCTAGGGTTATTTTATATCAACAAGTCAAGGAATCGTGTTCATGATAGGTTCGTTTTTGGTGTAGTTGTTTCTTAAGAGTTATTCTTTTAATCGAATACAATAATTTTTAAATAAGTCTATTTGACCGATAGATGGTAACCTAATAGGTACTCCCTCTCTAGGCCATCTCTGACCTTGAAGTAATGGTAATGAAGGAGTATTTCACACTCCCTAGATCTCCAGAATAAAAGCCTCAACAACAGATACAGTTTAGAGTGTCCTACTCGCCTGTAAAGGAGACAGTCACCCTATTCTAAGCCCCACCCACAGAGCACAAAATCGTTTAAGTTGAACGTTTTGTGCATTCACAACGGTTAACGAGACTAGCTTGAAAACAATGTATACATACGTATCTTAGTCTGGCACAAGGCCACAGAAGCAGTATACTTAGCCAGCTCCTCTACCGCGAGCAAGTTGGGACATAAGGTCAACTTTTTAGTGGCGTGTAACTAGTTTGAATTAAGAATTTTCCATCTCCAGAATCCAGTAGAGACTGTTTGCTGTATCAAGGCTAAAGGACCTAGTCTGCCCTACTATTTACTCATAGCTGGGTGAAGAAGAGAGAGCTTTATGCATTTTCCAATGGCATTTGTGTGACGTAAAGTACAAACGGCCTCATCCAGGATTTGAATTCGGTTCGCCGATGCCATTTCCTACGACGATAATCGTTACACTAAGTGCATCTCCATACCCAACCCATCCGCCACAATCAGGTTGTGACACAAGGTCAACTTTTAAACATTATAAATCTTGTTTGAATTCAGAGGTTTTCTTTCTCCTAGACTGGTTGCTACCCTAAAGCTAAAGATTCCAGTTTGCCTCACAATTCACCTATAAACATTTTTTCTTTAATGACTGAAGAACATTCTGGCTTGATAAAATATATACTAGATTAAATTATCTAAATTAATGGTATAATTTTTTCAAGCCAAGTAGAGAAAACTTAGTTGTTTCTCCATGAGCTTTTATGACAGACTTAATTCTTTCAGGCTGGGATTTTACAAATTTAAAACAATATTCTTTATCAAATATTTTTATTTTTTCCGAATGGCAGTTAATAAATCAGAAATTGTGGATTTTTAAAAAAATCCACGATAAAGTTTCATTTGGATTAAGATCCGGACTGTTCACTGGCCATGTCTTTTATTTTATATGCTTTTCCTGATGAAAAGCTTTTATCTCTTTTGGTCTGTGACAAGATGCATTATCGTCCAGGAAAAAAAAAGACTTCCTCATCTCCAAACCAATATTCTACCGATGGAATGAGAAAATTATCTGTTATTTAGTTTATTTACTGCTTTAAAAAAATCAATGTGAACATTCTCTAAGTGGGATAGTTCCATAATTTTTGCCAGGAGCAGTTGATCTACATTAAAGATTTAATCGTTGATGATTTTCAGGCATTCTGTAGATTGCCTTTGAAAACTTGCAAAATTGATGTATTTTTGTTTATGGGATCCAGACAAGGGAAAATAAATCCCATTTTTATCATACAGAGTCCAACAGAAATATCTCCCATATTTCAAACTGTTACCTGTATGATGCAAGTGGCAATTGTAGCTCCATCTAGCTCATGTCTTGCCATTTTTTTTTTCTTTTAGATACCATCAGTTACGATCATGTGTTGGACTGCTGCACACCGTGCATTTGCTGTTGAAACGTTATTCTTAAGACTGGTGAATTTGTAATTGCAAGACAGAGAGCTTTTCCTGCACATGTCATCAGAATGATGCTGTTCCGAATAGAATTTTCAGCCTATAGCTGTATGAACTTTCTATAAGTCTAAAAATGTCTCATCAAAGCCAACTTCGAGATTGCATTTCTCCTTTACGTTTTTGATTTCTATTTTGCTTAATTCCGATTCCACTTTCAGCTTTTTGGAGTCGTAGAATGAAATACTTTACATTTTTCTATGTTAATTTCAATTTTTAAATATCTTCCTAATTTGACAATTTATGTACATCTGTTTGGTTTCTTTTGATAATGAACTAACAAGTTGTTGATTTTTACCAGTAAATAGATTTATTTTTGATTTTATATCATCGGGTAAATCATTTATGAATATTAAAAATAACAACAGGTCAACAAATGAATCAGATTTTCGCACTAAATAACCCATTAGGAGTTGATATGCAGTTAAATAAATCCAAGTTAAATCAAAACGATTTTATAGTTTTACGTAACTATTCATATTTAATGGTAATAATAATAATAATAATAATAATAATAATAGTAATAGTAATAATAATAATATTTTAAGTAATCCTATTCAATACAGATAATGCTAAAAACTATCTGATCCGAAGATGGGATTTGAACAAATGCTGCAACTTCGGGTCAGAGTGGACATGGAAGTACTTTAAAGAAAAAGGATGTACTGCACTCTCCAGATTTCTATAACTAGAACTTCCCCATCGGATGTAATTTAATGACATACTCAGGACGCCCTTTTTTTATGGGTGGGGGGTCTTACCTCTTGGCAGGGGATACAGTCTGTGAATTCTAAGTCCCGGTGCACTAAATTTGTGAAAATGTTAAAATATAGATAAATAAAAATGTATTTTTTTTTTATCTGAAAAAAAAAGAAAAGATTTACTCTTTGTGAGCATCATACCCAACGTGATGGGAGGGGTCGTAATCTTTAACTATCTTCATTTTGTGGAGGGTCAGAAGAGCATTACTGTCAAAACAGGCAATAAACTTATTCCTACTCGTAATTTAATCCTTCGTCTCAAGTTGAAATAGAACTTTGTGGAGCCACACCCACCGGTAGGGGCTGGTCTATTTTTAGAACGCGAAACATTTCCTTTACAGACTGACAACTGGGAACCAAGAATAAGTCGCAAATTTTGCGTAAGGTACTTACCTATATTTACGCAGCCTCGTAAGAAAAGAAATTAGCACTTTTAAGTAACGTCCTTGAAACTTGATTCCAGTGTTCATACAAGAAGAATTTAACATAAAAAAGTAACAAAAACATGCAATCACCTACTTGTGCTTATGTAGAATTAAACGTGTATTCTTTGCGAAACATATTCGCCTCTCATTCGTGTGTTTCACATTAACGACGAGAAGATAATGTTTTACCCGCAGTGTCTCCTTGGGTATTTTCATGGTATCATCAACATCTTAATTTATCAGTGGGCTATTAATATGGGCTGGCTTTAAAATATGTTAGCAATAAGTCGTTGATTTCATTTCAATGATCTTATATAAAAATAAAACCTGATACGTATAAACCTGAGCCAATAGGACAACAAGTAAAAGAGACTTTCTAATTCAAAAGTTTGAGAGAAGAAAATATTGTATTTCTTGTCGCTAAGTGACTGTTTTTTTTTTCTATTAGATTCCAAAGTGACAATCGTAATTGTTTGTCTTTAACTGAATAATAAAATCTACTTAAATATGTTAATATTTCGATATTTATTTTCATCCTTTTCCGGGATTTGTGAAAATAGTAATTCTGGATTACTCTGTGGGCATGACTATCCACTGCAAAGTGGTAACCACTTCCCCCTCCCTACACACACACAAAAGGGTGTCCTAGGTGCACTAATCTGCATTTGAAGGTGAGGTTCCAGTTCTGAAGGTCTAGGAAGTACTCCTTCATTGCAATTTTCCCTGGTTCACTCAGATCCAGAGTGGTAGTACCCGTTAGTACCTACGAGTCAAACAGATCAGCTTAAAAATTATTCGCATCCGATTGGAACACTTGATGCCTTCTATAAATTATTTGGAGATGTTGATGGTGTAATGGTTAGCGTCGTAAAAAATGGACGCGACAACACGAGTTTAAATCCTGGACGAGACTGTTAGCATTTTTCCTAGCACTACCTTTGGGAATGTATGAAGTCCATTATTCTCCCTTCCCTTATGGGTAAAGAGTTGGGCAGATTGATTTCTTCAACTTTAGTATTGCATCCGGTCTGAGAGAAAGAAAACTCTAAATTCAAACTTGTTCAAGTCTATTTAAAATTGACCTAGTGTCGTATCTTGCTCGAGTAGAGGTGTAGGAAATATATATATATAAAATAATTTTTTGAAGTTATAATTGTTTACTTTCTCTCTGATATATCCCCCATTTGATTTAGGTTCCTCTTTCTTTTTCATCATTTTTTTTATCATTCTTGGCATCCATTTTTTGATGATGTAGTAGACACGATTTTCAAATTAGGAGACCCAGGCTTTCTTATTAACGACCCAAAGAATTTCATGATAAAAGTAAGATTTGTAAGAATTTGGGGATATTTCTAAATTAAAACTAGACATAAAGTGAAGTTTACGTGTTCAATTTTCATGTGTGATTCAATGACACATATGTAGAGTCTATAACCTGAAAAACCTTTGCAAAATCTAAATTAGGAGTGTTCTTTATTTTGAGTTTTCTTCCTTCGTAGGTTTCAAAGGATCAAATTATATAACATATAGTTAGTTAGCGACCATAGTCGAGGGTGACCCGAAGGCTCCCTTTTCGATAGCTACTACACCAAGGTGTAGGGGAGGGCGCTACTCCATTCCCAGGATTGCTCCACTTTACCCTTGAACTGTACCTTATAATGCTGAGTGTTAAGCAAGGTGGTATCAAGTACCATTTTTAAAGTCTTTGGTATGACTCGACCTGGGATTGAACCCAGGTCTCCCGGGCCATTGGCGAACACTCTAACCGCTGGCCCAATGTCCCGGTATATAACATATAATATAATCTAATATATATACATATATGTTTGCATATATATATATATATATGTTTGCATATATATATATATATATATATGTTTGCACATATATATATATGTTTGCATATATATATATATATATGTTTGCATATATATA